>JAOWBH010042762.1:0-15442 GCA_028566215.1 Silene coronaria
TAAATGTTTTTGGCTGAAATATTTTGCACTCGTCGTCGCATGCATGTATAATATCAAGTCTTCCAATCACGCTACCAAATATGAATATGTTACGCGTATACTTTAATTCAATGTAATGTAATTAATAGATCAAATTATTATATTTAAGGTTTTGCAAATATGATTCGCAATACGTATTTTCTGTTTAAGTGATCGCGAATAATGGTAAAACGTCATGGTCACACCCGAACAACTTAAAATGAAAAATGAGGACGTATAGCACCACCATGATTAGTAGGTGAACAAGTATTATCGTACGTAGTAGCCAAGCCAAGCATACACGCCAACGAACGAACGATTGTTTGGCGACAAAACAAAGTTACTCTAATGATGAAAGAACACTAGATTCGTGAAATAAAAACAAAAATAAAGCATCGTCATATTATTAGTGAATAATCCGTAAAAAGCAAGGAATTTTTTAAAAACAAATAAAAATATGAAATTAGGTGCAGCTACTAGTAATCATAACTTTACTTGAAAAAACCATTTATGTAAAATTTCATGATCAAAGCGAAGCTAGTGTGGGGTGGGTAATCTATTATGACTACTCATTATTCATTATTACTCCGTTTCATCATTATTATGCTTCCTCTTCTTTTACGTGTGCTCTTCATTTATTCTCATTGGCAATCATTGCGTCATTTTAAAAGACGGTTTTACGATAATTTTATCATGATAAAATAGGTATGTACACTCTTTACAAAATATGAATTTAATGAAAATTTACTTTTAAGTCAAGTTCAATAATAGAAGGGTTATGAAAAACACATAGCGAGAAAAATACAAAACAAGTTTCTTTAGTAAATTAGTAAGAAATCGTCTCTCTGTATTTATTATATTCACTTTGACCCTTGTTCTTTTCAGTTTAGTTTACTTTCTATCAGCCGAAAAGAATATAATCTAAGAGTTAATTTGAGTAGAGCTGAAGTGAACTAATTGAATGAACCTTAAATGAAATTGGGCTGAATTAAAGTGAATTTATTTTAAACTGTGTAGAGTAGAGTTGAAAATATTAATATAAATCATTTTATCTTAAAAAAAAAAGATTAAATTAGAATAAATATTTTCATTTGAGTATATTTTATTTCGAGCGATCCGACTCTTGTTTTGGGCCAGTTTGGCATTTTCGGATAGTTCTCTCGAAATCTGACCTTGTCGAGTTGTTCCAAAATCCATAGCCCGTTGCATCATTCCTAATTCAAAAGCCCATTTTGTCTGGAAATTCGGATAAAATGAAATGAGGCCCATTTCACTAAGAAGGCCACCTCTTAATGACATGTGAATGATAATATTCCTAATTTAAATTTAAGTCAAATTTTAGAATTTAAGTGAAAACTAGTAGTTATAATTTGACTGCAATACCAAAGAATTTTAGGTTCAAAACTTTTCTAAAATCAATCTTGTGAATTACTTATGGCATGAGGAGGCCTGTCACCCGAGGTTTACCCAATGCGTACTAAAATAAGCGGGTAACTTTTGTCATCGACTCATTGTGTTGATGCTCTTTAAATTTGTTTTCAGTTACGAGTTAATAAGAGGACGGAATATGATGTTGGATATCAAGACTATTTCATTTTCTTTTAAGATAAACATTTGCAATAATATACGATAATCAGAACCATGCATACGTTAATTAAGATTTGTTGAATGCCATATTATTTTCAATAATTCTCATGCTTCCTCATAATCACATCACACTAAACAAATTAAAGCAAACCAAAAAAATACAAGAAAATTAATTACAGACAAAATACGTATACCACCATGAAAATCACTTGCTGTGGAAGCAGAGAAATTATTATTATTAAAAGGAACATAACCATAAGTATAAGGATTAATCGGAGGAGCATATCCATATTGTCCGTATGGAGACCCTATCACCATGGGTGGAGCATTTGGATATTGAACACTTCCCGGAGGGCAATTCACACCGCCTTGTGAACTCGAAGCAGGCGGTGGTAGAGGTGGTGGAGATGAATATACATAACTCGGCGGTGGTGGCGGTGGCGGCGATGGCGGTGGTGATGGTGGTGGAGAGTTGTGACAAGATGATGGGTATTGACATATGGTGCAAGTTACACATGCACCACCATTACCACTACCATGTTGATTATCTTGACTAGTCAATTTGTTTTGGGATTGTGGTAAACAATTTGTTATTAAAATTTGCAAGAAAATTACCAAGTACAAAAGTCTATATATCATTATGAAAATAGTTTTGGTCTTTTGGAAAATATATTTGATATATGATTATGAATTTGTGATCATATTATAGTAAGAGGGACTTTATTTTTTATTTTTTATTTTTTATTTTTTTATAATCTATGTATATATGATAATGACATAATGTATGAAGTTATGGAAATGGTGACACATTTGATGGTGTAATATATTGGCTTGCCACATATCTATTTCAGTATAGCAATGTGGCATGCATGTTTCTACATTACATGTTTTAAACGGCAACACATATTGACCTATGTTAATTACATTCAGGAATACACTTTGCATTGTACGTGACAAAACTGATTTGCTGATCTTAGCCATGCACACATTCATATACGGAGTACCATTTTTAAAATATAAACATATTAGAAAATGTGTGCTTGTAATGTGGTATCAATTTTAATGTACTCGTATTTGATTTCAAATAAATTAAAACTAGATAATAATTGTCACACTGAAATAATAAGCCTCCATATAACTTTAAATTTATGAGCAATAAAACTATAAAAAGAGTCATTTAGTTGAAATCTAAAATAGACAGCATTCAAGTACGTAAAACTACTAGTGTATGAAGGTTAAATGAATACGAGGTGCAAGTAGTATCTACAGAAGTAACATTAAAGCAACGAGTCATGCTTTTACGTTTGATTATTACTCCGTAGAATTCTACAGAGTAGTTTTTTTTGTTTGAGAGCGCATTTTAAATCAACTAGCTTATTTAACCTAGTTATTTTATATTGAACAATATTTCACCTAACTATTTTTGTATAAGTGTGATAAGTAACATTTATGGTAATTGAAAAAATAAATGTAGCTAGTTGAAATAACAAATTATGTCAAAAACAATTTTTAGAAAATAATGTACTCCTTAGATTTTTATATTTTCGCGTTCCACTTTTATTGTTGATCATGTCTGTTTACGTACCGTCACCTTCATGCCACACGGCAATGAACTTTTTAGTAGCATTTTTTAAACACTATTTCAATTATAAAAGTAGAAATTATTGTATGATACAGTCACAAAATGTAAAACGGTCTACGTGTATTAAAGTTGAACTCTTTTATTGATAGCAATGAATAAATTAACTTTTTTCTACCAATGTAGGGTGTGAGGCCTTATATTTTAGAATTTGTGATAAAAATACACATTATCAATAATTAATTTTTCCATACTATAAAACCCTAGCTTTGTAAATTTGGTGCTTCAGAAACAAGCTAGTTTTTCAGGATGTTCCGATTGACTACTATGGTCTCTTAGGTCTAATAACAATTGATGCCAATAATAATACTCAGGTTGATCTAGATCAACGGAAATCAATGGCTATTAAGAATGGGGCTAGCTTTGATGATGGAAATAATGCTTTCTTATTGCGACATCATTTTCCTTTATGCATGATTGGTACAAAAATATGCTCGGATCACATCCGTATTAAATGTGATGCTTCATGGAAAACCAATTTGAAAGGTACTGCGGGATGGTTTTTTCAAAATAACACTAGTTTTATGTTTCATATTGGAAGGGCCACTTTCTGGGCGAATTTTGCCTTTCATGCTGAAGGTTTAGCTCTCCAATTTGCATGTATTGATGCAATTGACCGTGGGTTTCGAGTTTCGACACATTGATACAACTTCTGACTGCCTTAACCCGGTTCTTCAGATTAATGGTTGTGGAGTTATGGATCTGGCTGCTGCACCTGTTTTACGTTTTATTAGTTCTTTAATATCGTATTGTCATTTTTTTTCTTAGTCACTGTCCAAGGAACCTTAATAGGATTGCCCATGATATAGCAATTGCTATAGCTTAAAGTAGGCAATCTTTCTTTTTCTGACAAACAAAAAAAATAATTATTGTAGAATTATTGATCGTTATATAAACCATGTTATGCGCAACCTAATTACCCTAAATTCATCATCTCGCCTTAGACTATGTTTCATATTCGAAGAAAACACCTCAGATCGGAGTTAAACATAGCTTAGGGCAATCGAGAAGACAACATGACAAAACCGTGTAGATATAAGATACTCTTGATTGGTGAGACGGTCATTTATAAGTGAAGAAACTTGAGACTTGAGAGATTTTTCATCATAACCTATTATTTTTTCAGAATTTACCCTGTTATTGTAAACTCCATTCAATGAGAAAACTTAAATAGACTGCCATTTTGATAAATAGTGAAGTATATAATAACTTGTACTCCGTATAAAACTGGGTCTCTTATCAAGTGTGTATAATAATTTAAAAATTGTTAGACAGACCTATACGCGCAAGTGTGCAACCAAATGTACAGAAATAGAGCTAACTTAGGGTGCCAAGTCCAAAACCAAAAGACCCAATCAGTACAAACGGAGCTCCAAGAATTATGGCTCACTGGCTAGCAGGAGCGTCCGGGACGAAGACACATTACTACTAACACCAACTAATAATAATATGAATAATTTAACTTTTTAGAGACGATTTCACGTACAGGGTAGTAATTTCTGTACAGTCAATCAAAAGGAATGCTATATTGCTGTACAACCTTCTGTTCCGTAGTAAACAAGAAGCAGCGAAGAGAGCAACTACTGGAATCCGACACAAACGGAAGCATTACAGATACCACTCCATATGAACAAGGCCAAAAGAGTTCCTAAACCAGATTACAACACAAAAAAAATTATCCAATATTAGAATAATTAATTGCCAACATAAATTACATGGTACAACAATTACAGATTTACACTGATGTGATGATCAGTCTGGATAAAAATGAAGAACATAGTTGGGAAAAGCTGCAAAAAAAACGTCTTTTCTGAGTAAAAACTACTTCGTACAAAAAGTTTAAGGCTTCCACAGCTTCATTGTGCAATCTTCACCGTAGGTTGCCACAAGATTCATGTGAGGATGATGCGCTACACCAATTACGTCCTTCTCGTGCACCTGTCAAAAGACGAATACCGATACCAAACTTAGCTAACAGTGTTTTCACTACAACATGTTATCTGCCTCATCTAAAGCCATTGAAGTCTGCATGGTGGTACTTATGAGCAAGATTAAAAACGTTCACCATCAAAACTCTCACCGTAATTACTTACACAAACACCATTTAAAATCCTTTTGGTTAGCAAACTAAACTGAAGACCTTGTCTGAGGTTGCTCGATAAAACACAATCAAATATTTCACAAAACATAATATTAAAGCCAACAGAATGGGCAATAGAATGAGAACTACCTTCATCAGATGCTCAAGTTTACCAGATTGGTAGCTAAAACAATACAAGTTCCTGCAGAAAAGAAACAAAATGTAGTAATTAGAAGGTTGCTGGTGTGGTTGCAGTATATCGATAAAACCTGAGCAGACACAATTGACTAGACCAAAACGCTACCCAAACCCACCACTGAAAAGAAGAGCCCTAAAGTAGACACAAATCCAAATTGGCCCAACCTAAAAATGAGTCAACCCTAACATCACCCAAAACAATCCCGAAATGGTTTACTTGTAACAAAGACTTTGATATCAACAACCCATGACGACACGGAAAATCGCTAAACCCTAACTGACCTGATAATAGTGCACACAAAATAACCCAAACCCGTAAGGATCTGAAACTCTGAACGAAACAGTGACCAATTTACCAAGGCTAAGTGTGTGCCATTGTCAGACAAATGTTTCATATTACCTGTCTTCACCAACGCAATATATCCACTCGCCTTTAGGTGATAAACAAGCAGCTGCAAAGTCTCCACCTTCTCTTTTACCAGAAGAGAAACTCTTCACAACCTGCACAGTTAGAATAATATTAATGTATGTGCCCAACGGGCGAGGGGAGTGCATTAGTCTACTTCAAGCGCCTACAAACAAGAATAGGAAATCGTGATAAAGATGTAAAACGATTATAACGAGCACATTATCGAAATACTATTACCCTTGTGAGGGTTTAGAACCACTAGCAAATAAAGCATGTCGGCTGAAAAGCAGCTCGATGGTTGGATTAGTTTTGTAAATATGTGAATTATGCTACAGCTGTCAGACTTCCAGTAAATGAGAGTTCAAGTTACTTCTGTGGTTCTATGACTTCTATCATCTCAAAGCCTTAGAGGTCTCCCCCGCAACCATACTTAGATCTACCAGTTAACTGACAAGTATGAAAGTTGCAACACTGCATTCCTTGCCTAGAGTGTGCATAGTCTCGATGGCATATCCAACAAACTCACTCAAAAGAAACTACTGTTGGCAAAAAAAAAAAGAAAAAAATCAAGAGCAAACCTGTCCTTGAAGTGTCATAATGTATACTGATGATGTCTTGTTGCAAACAACAATGTGATCCATATTTTTGGGGAAAAGATGAACAGAATTTACAGACGCATCTCCACCCTGGATTGTTGAAAAGATATAAACAACATTTTAATTACAACTCGGGTACAAATTACACGATTTTTTTAAAATTTAGCCTCACTCTTCAAATCAAAGGAAAGTTATTGTCTCACAGAGCAGAAGAACTTACCCGTAACGGAGGTGGTAGTTTAAATGTGTGAAGGCACTCAGTTGTCTTCCCATCCCAAACCTGTTCCAGGCAAAGACATTGAACTACAGAATGAACCAATCGTCCAAGACCGTTCCAAGCATAAAAATCATGAAGGCAACTCACCTTAACAGTGCAATCGCTAGATGCCGTGATCACACGACTCCCGTCATTTGTAAATATTGCATAATTAACGTATGAAGTGTGCCCACGAAATTCTTTTAACAACTTCCCTGACTTCAACCCATGAACCCTGCGCTCCATCCATTAATACAATTAGCGTCTCCCACAACAACAAAGGAAAAAAAAACTGCAGGACTCAAGAAAGCAGAGCAATGAGCAATGGTAATATGTCATCATCTCGTGAGAGGTTGAGATTGGTTGGACACAAATTTTGACGGAAAATCATACAGAAAAGAGAAGGTCAGAAATCAAAAGGTATAAAGCACATAGGAGATACCTAGCAGTAGTATCAAATGATGTACTTAATATTTGACTTCCATCTCGAGAAAAGCAAAGGCTTGTAACCCCTGCAGAATGAGCACGTTCAAGACGACGCAAACACTGACCAGTCCTTATACGCCACACCTGAATAAATGTCAAACATGTAGCAAAATGTGAATTATTCTTATCCCACCCTCATATTAAGAATGGAATTCATTGAATTACAGAATGAGCAATATAACAAACAGTAAGAAACTTTGTATATACTATCCTTGAAGGAAAACATTGAAAAGGCATAATTGAACTTACTTTGATCTTCCCGTCTTGTGAGCCGGAGGCAAGCATTTCTGAATCTCGACTAAAATCAACACAAAGGACAGCTTCGTCGTGCATCATAAAAGTCTCCTGTTATAATTTAATATAAATTCAACAGAAACCATGAGAAAAGTTAGCAACAACATAGAAACTAGCTATTTTGCTCAGACTCTTCAATATTACCTCATGTACCCGTGTTGGACACTCGACACTCGGATATGGGTAGGACACTTCGACACTTTGTTGTAGACCAAAAACCTAATTTTTTATTTTTTCTAAAATAGCCGAATCCAACACTACGCACACGTGTTGGATACTAAACAAGTCCGAGCAACATAGGTAGAAAGAACAGAGCTCAATAGCTCAAGATAACCAGAACTTTAATATTTTTCATCTGCTGACGTAAAAGCAAGTAAGAATATAAATTACTATGAGTGCACTCCTAGAACTCTGAAAATGTCGTATTAAATTCAAAGAGCTATATAGCACAGATTCAAAAGCTGAATCTCAGTGGGAAGCATGTATACCTCATATATTTATGTTTATGTCAAATTCAAATGATAAACATGCTTTTTCATAGTAAAGATGCCGTCCATAAACACTTTGGACCTAAACACGCGAGAAACTTACATCAGCCTGGTACTGAAGATCTTTCTTGAGCTTCCCGCTAATATGGTCCCATACCTGGGATTTCATTCAAGTCAGAATGAATTTAATCATCTTCAGCGTGTGAATACGAGAAATTACAAACAATGCTATACCTCAATAAGACCATCAACAGAGCAGGAAACAAGAAACTGCCCATCAGGTGAGAATCGAGTACACTCCGGGTGACTTTTCTTCCCAAACTGTAATCAATATAAACATGTAATTGAAGGAGGTCCCGCCTTAATCATGAAGAGCACATATGACAACATTCAGAAGATACACCACTCTATAAAAACAGTTTTGTTGCTTAATTACTGAAGAGATGTAATAATATCTAATGTCTCAAAGAGTACCAATGTCCCCAACAAGCAAGCCAAAAATAAAGGATTAAAGTTCTCGTCTGACTGCTCCATTTCCCCTTTTTCAACCCTCTTTTAACTTTCAAAAACGAGGCATCCCTCATATATACAGGTAAAATGATATTCCTCTTAAGCATGATTGTCAGATGACAAATTTGTTTGAGCCAGCAAATATGGCTTAACACATGGAAATTAACATACTGAAGACGTCAAACACAAGATACCATCAATCCATCATCATCCCAAAGTTTGTTTACATGTATATATTGCTATACGAATGTATAGTAAACAAATTTCACCTTAATAGTATGCAAAAGTGTTGTAGGATACATATCCTCCACATCTTGCTTCAAAGCAGCAGTCCCGCGGAATAAGTCAAACTGTGTTCCAGGAGGAAGTAAACCTAAAACAGAGATGGAAATGCTACATTAACGTACACAAAAATGACACTTCAACAGAAATTTAGATAAAAGACTTAAATCAAGTACTATAAATCATTTTAACACTGAACTATGTCATTCCTATTTGCTTAAAATATGCCCTGTAACAGTCAATGGCTCAATGCAGTCACACAAGTATTGAGCGGCAATATATGTAGAAAGCCTACTATAGGAGTCCAGCAAAAAAGCAGAGTTCTATGACCTTCCTCAGAAACCAGGATAAGATCTTTGCAATTTTCAGATATGTATCTTATCAGGGTAAAATCCATAATCAGATAACAACCATTACTTTTTCATAGTAAAGATGCCCAATTGTAAAAGGTGTGGCATTTATATTCAATAGTGTGAGCTAAAATGGAACTTTGCTTATAATCTGAATCAAAGCTATTGGGTCGTCAACAGTGGCTAACCTAGGAATTTAGTATCAGGGACACCAAAAAAAATTTTAACACATTATCTACGCCTCTAAGACAACATTTTTATATTTTTAAGTTTTTTTCCTAAATTAGTTAATTATATAAGGAAAAGAATGAAAAATTAATTGGTCCTATAGATATCTCTTTTCAGAAAATAATGTTTTCTCAAAAATACTTTAAATTCTAAATTTACTCCATGGGTAAAAATAATCTCTCTTGTATAGATTATAATACACTTTAGTATGTAATTTGACAACAACTGTTAGTGGTTTAATGGTTTAAACCTTGGTAAGGCATTTGAAGGTCAGGGGTTCGAATCATATATCAAGCAATTTTTCCATATACATATATTGAAAATGCCAACATATTACATGGGCCAAGGCCCAAAAATCCACCAAAAATTATTATCAAAATGTGTCGCTAGTAAGAATCGAACCCCATACCCCCTGGATAAAACTCCAAACTTCTACCAACTAGGACATGGTAACTTGGTGTCTATTTCATGGTGGGCACTTGCCCCCCACCCCCCAGGTCCGCCCCTGGTCGTCAACTTGTCATTTCACTTAGCAAAAACAAATAGGGATATTCTACATGGTACCCTTATATTTTTTTCAAATTCTATGTTGTACCCCTCTTTTTGAGCTAAAAATCTTTGACCGTCTATAATTCTTGGCTACGAACACCAAAGACGACAATTTTCAAACTAAAGATCTTGTAAATACGAAGAATTTGAAAAGAACAAAAAATGGTTACGGTATGAACTCGTAACCATGACATATAGTCACTCAAAGTTTATTTTGTTAAAATCGTTTGACCAACCATAACTCTTGCTACAAGTTCATAAAGTGTCAATATTCTTTTTTCAAATCCAAGATCTCGTAAAGACAATCAATTTGACGAAAAGAGTCATCACGTTCTGGACTCATGACCATTAATCATAGGCGGTCAATGTTTTTAATGGAAAAGGAGACCCCATGGAGAACCAAAAAACATAGGGGTACCATGTAGAATATCCCAAATATATATAAGCAGTAAATACATCATATATCCTACTCCATAACATATTCTCATGAATTAAAACAAAGCAATCTCAGTTTCAACTTTTCAAGCAACACACAAATATTTTATAAGCAATCCGACACTGCTTTATCAGTACATGTGCAACAGTGGCAAATGCACTGTACAGAGATATTTCATGATTACACAATTCACAAGAAGAAGAGATTATTTGATAAGGAATCCAGCGCTTTATTAGTACATGTGCAACTGTGAAATGTACAGTTTATCGAAATATTTCAAGATTACACAATGCACAGGAAGAAGAGATTAACAACATTCGCATTAATATAACTATTGTCAGCATTTTCATCCAAAATACAATAAACAAATGTCTGCGCCCCTTCCATGACATTAAGTTCAGTTTACCTTGGTGCTGCTGCCACTTCAAAGCTTGCCCGATCAAAGCCATCAACCGTGATGGTGGCACAACAGAAACTTCGGTAGAAAGACCTGAACCAAACAAACAAATCAATGTAAACAAACTACATGAAATACCACAACAGGCAGCAAATCCACCAACAATAACAAAGGAATAGAAGGTCTCTTAATCCCTCTTCCTTTCCTTTTCCTGCAACCCAATCAAATTTCCTCTTCTCCCTAAAAGCACCCTTATTATTAACCCACAATGATTATAACAAAAGGCCTTGCCAAAGATATGTTAGTGGGTAATATGGAACATTCAAATTCCTGATAATGCGTTAAAAGTATCCTAAAAGAGAAGCTTTAGGCCCAACTTGATTTAGTACTCATCACCAATAAGCCGAAGATAAAAGTATATACAGAGTATTTTAAAGATTATGCAAGTACCAAAAGCTTTATTCTACTGTGTTCTAGAATGATCTATCCGTAATTCTTTTCCAGCACAAATAAGCCAAAGAGTAAGATTCTTAATCTTCTACCCATCACCAATAAGCTACAATATTGATCAGAGATAACTATGTATTGAAATACACCACTGACAACAAAAATTGAGCACCCAATTGACTCTCTGAGATCACACTAACAATACAGATTCAAAATTAGGGACCAAACCCGGCACTTAACAAGACAGTTTTAAAACTCTCAGCATATATAATGGATGGAATATTGCAAACCTTGGGCAATTTGTGCACGGCGTCTTTCTTTCGTTGAATCTTGGTAAGCCTGCCAAATAAAGCCAACACTAAATTAATACAGGAGAACACTGCTCATGCAAAACCTAAGAACTCAGATACATTGTTGTTCATGAACTTCACAACCCCAGGACCATTAAACATTCATTCCACCTCCTACCCCAATCCACCCTTGCATCTATAAAAAAAGTCCACTTTTTTAAGAAACGCAGTGGACCAACTGTTTAGCCAGAAAAGAGTCAGTCCGGTAGTAAAGGATGTCGTTGCCAAGCAAAACACATTTAGCATGTATAATAAAGAGGACGGAAATTTATACCTCAAGCAAGCTACCTAGCATTACATCTTTTTTAAAGGAATAACATTTAACATAAATCATGAGTTTGTGGGTCGCATTCAAAATTTGAAAATACAAGCTATGTCGTTTTGCCATAGATTTACTTTCACCATTCCACTTTAGGTGTACATGTTGCTTAATTTTCTTATCTCTTTTATTTGACAGCTCCAAGCTTCCAAGCCTAGCATTGGAGGTGCTCTAGAGAAATACCAATATGTCATAATGCACTCAGTATAGCTATAGCACAACATTTGAATAAGTAAACGACAATAACCTCGTGAGGATCAAAATACGTCCGAACAAGCAAATGCTCCAGCCGTAAGTATCTCTCTGGATGCTCTTGCTTCATCACTCCCATCACCTGAGTTTGCCTCAATATTGCCCGTGCAGTATCCAGCTCCCTTAGCTCGATCATCTCTAACACAATCTACAAACCCACAAAACCAGCAATGTCACTAAACATAACACTTTAACATACAAAAAACAGGTACGGTGATCTCCCAGTGAGACCAATAGCTTTTCTTTTTTTTTAACATACAAAAATCTTAAAAATAGACGAGACCTGCTCGTATAAGTCCTCAACTTTCTTCCTAGGAAGCTCAAGCTGAGACACCTGTGGCAAAACAGCATCCCATCTGCCGCCATTAATGTCAGCAATGAAAGTTTCGATGCTGTCGACGGTATTGAGCGAAACTTGACATTCACTTTGTAGGGTTTGGAATGTTTTGTGCAACGAATTTTCTTTGCAAAATTGTAACACGATCTTGATTACACTGCATTAACATTATATACCATTATATATCACATAAGTATGAAATTAACAAAATTAAATATCAATGATTGTGAAATTAATAATCACGAATTGAATTTGCTTCAATACTATCATGAGTAATCAAACCACATACTAATCGTATCATGTAAGTGAAGAAATTAAGTATATTTGAATTGAAGGAATTAGTTGAATGAGCTTACTCTCGTGCTTCGATTTCAAGGGTCGACATTGCTGTTGTTTGTCAAGGAATGAGGAGAAAAGTGGGGGAGATTTAAATTAGGGTTTATCACTCAATTGCTTGTTATTTTCAATTGTAATTGTTATTGTCCCAATGGGCTCCTATTTTAATTATTTTTTTCCTTATCATCAGTTTTTTTTTTTTTTTTTGTCATGAAGTATTTTCTTTGGTTCACCATTTAACCCTTATTGTTCCAGAGAATTTGGTCCGGTCCGCTTACTGACCAATGAACACCCCTAGTTATTGCTAAACCTGACAAAATCAACCCAACCCGATTGAATCGGCTCAAAAAAGCTTACCCGAGACCCGAAACTAACCTGAACTACAACCCTCGGATGTGACCCGAAACCCGAATCAACCCAACCCGAAATGAGCCAACCCGAAACCGCCCGAAACGAAATGACCCGACAAAACATAACTCTAGCTGAACCAAAAAGACTACGAACAACTAATTTAAAAGTACACTTAATACTTATTATTTACGTTGAACTAAAGAATCAATTATCAAAACTAAACTAAAAATATGTATTAACACTTACTTTTTTTCTTTCATAATCATTAACCCGAAAATGATCGGGACCATAAATAACTCGACCTGCTTGACTCGAAGATGAGCCTGTAATACCCCGTATTTTATTACATTGGTCAAAGGCTAGTCAACGGTAAACGGGTAAATGCATTTTGTAAAATTATATTATATTTCTACGAGTTATGTTAGAATAGACGGTAATTATAATAGGATATTGCTCATTCATGGACGGGTTTTACTCTTTCATGCACGGAAATGACTATTTTACCCCTCTTATTCCAATACCCTTTTCAATTTTCTCACTCTATAATTAATTTTCCTTGAATCCCACCGCCTCCCTCACCCACTCCTATCACCACCTTGCCACTGCCCTTCCCGACCCTCAGCTAGCAGCCAACCACCGCCTCCTTCCCTCGCTTTCTTAACTGACGACGCCGACCACACTAATGCCGACCCATAATTCACAATCCACAACCGTCAACGCCGCCTCCTGCTACACCGGCCGGTCTTGACGACCTCCTCACACAGTCTAGTCATCTCAGCATTCCTAATTTCCGGCAGCTTGTATGCTTGAGAGCAATAAATATGGAGCTTAATCTTGTGGGTACCGTTCAATAATTTGTTCAGCGGTTCACTTTCCAAGCTCGACATTCTTGTTAATCCGACAAACACCAATCAGATTATTCCTTTATTGATCATTGTCTTTATGACAAGAAACACCAATCAGAAAAATTATGACAAGCAAGAAGACTGAAGAATTTGAACCCGTAATGCGATTGGGGACTATTAATGTAGCAGTAGGTTATAAAGTGCATTTTGAAGAGGTAGACTGAAGATTCAAAAAGGTTTCGGAAATTTGTGTCAGGATTCTGATGAATGTTGACTGAGGATTAGTTCGATATAAGAAACACTCAGGTTAGCATTATAGTCAGGTCACCTTTGGGGTATTTCGCGCTGTTATTCTACAGAGATTGCATTACAGTTTCGGAAAATTAAGTATAAGAATGAGAAATGTTGGAATTAAATTACATCTTGGGGTAATTATTATTATTACCAGCTACTTATTTCTTAAAAGCAAGATCATAGCAGAGAAACAATCCTTAGAGATTATCAAACTCATTTTCCGAGTCAGAGCTTGTCACATGAACTAGAAAAATGTCGGACTTTGTAATTTACAAGCTATTATGTATTATATGTATACGTATGATTTTATCTTAAGTTCAATCTAAATACATTTTATCCTACCAAATCAAATTCCACATAACGCCCCTGTCATAACTTCTATCAAATTTGTGACTGTCAGTGGAATGCGTATCTTTCCATCTCTATACTATAGGAATGTAAGCAGATAACACGAAGTTTACACATTCTGTCCAAAGGTAAAAAATGGAACCCGCTATATTGTATTAACAACAAATCTAGACTGTAAAAGGGCAGAATAAGCGCACGGTCTCAATGCCTCCAAGCTCTCGTTTACGTCTCTGCAATATTCAACTTAAAAGCTTGGTTTTGGATAACCTATAATGAAGATTGTGTGGCGAACTGTACTACCTGTTTGCTACTTCACACTATAAGCAGCACACTGAGACAGTTTACATTACATTCAAAGACAAAATAGTGAGTTTCTGGCTCTATTGAGAACGAAAAACTAACTTAAAATCTTTACTATAACGGAACATATACCAGTTGAAAATCAGAGGAGCATCTTCTGATCATAGTAATAAAAAATGTCAATAAATCAAATTATTAGCATATCAAGCATTCACAAAGAAAATGCAGAAAATAAGAATTACATACATGTATGAGTATCTTAAAGACTACTACAAAACAGGAACAATATCAGTAGAACTAGAGGCAGAGAGATAGTGAGCTTGTAACACCCCTGATTATCCGGCCAAGATAATCGAAGGTGTCGCCATCTCGGTTGCCCGATATAGTGTTTCAAAACTCCAATAAAGAACATTTTATAAATAATACAAGTTTAGTCATTACAACAAACTAGACAATGAAT
>JAOWBH010042873.1:0-15436 GCA_028566215.1 Silene coronaria
CTTCCTTACTTCACTATGCCTTGCTTCCTTCCGTCTTTTCCGCATCCTAAGGCAATGGTTCCCGAGCATAGCTTTACCAATCATCAAGAATGCAACTCAGGGAAGAAGTGTTGGCTCATTTTCGCTCACATGGGTCCATAATCTGCATAAAACACCATACGACCCAAAGTAGCCAATTCATGGGAGAATAATAGCTTACGCTACTCAAAATGGCATAGAAATGTGTGCATAAAGGATATAAAACCATATAGAAATGACACGCATCAATAGTATGCGGAAAATAGACGTTGTCAACATTGTCAAATTAACTATACATAAATCACAGAAAGACATTTGCCTAATAAGGAATATTTTCAAAAGTACCAAAATCCAATAAGCAAGGTTAGTAAAGCAGAAAATGTCAATCACCCTATGCGACTATGCCTAAATGAGAGTTAAAAATATAAATGGGCTAAATGGCTGAAGAGTCTTACTTTCTGTCAGATAGGAGATCATAGAGTTTGCCTCCATAAATCTCAAAGTAGCTGCTCCACAATTTGAATCTCTGATTACAATATGAAAGATGGTGCAACAATCTTACAAGATCTTCAGGAGCTCTAATAGGTAACGGTTTCATGATGAATGTTTTGCCACTGCCTGAAAACAAGCAATTTATAACTTCACATATTTAGGCAATTGATAGCATGGTATATGAAGAGAGCTTTATTAGGCAACAATTTCATGATGAATGTTTTGCCATTGCCTGAAAACAAGCAAATTATAACTTCACATTTTTGGAATTGTTAACATGATATATGAATAAAGCTCTAATAGGTTATAGGTAACGGTTTCATGGTCATTGTTTTGCCACTACCATAAAACAGGCAAATTATAACATCACATATTGTAGAAATTGGTAAAACATGATATTTAAAAGAAAACTAATAAGCTGGAAAATAAAATAGCCTAGATTCTGCCCTACTACAAAGAACCACCCCATCCACTCAAAAGACAGTTCTAATACACGCATTATTTTTCTCAAGAGTTGAACCACTATAAGAACGTTCTACCCATTCTGAGCCTACCTTGGCTTCTCGTCCTAAAGGATTCAAGCTCTCTACTACTGATGATATGCCTTTCGAGTTTCGTCCTTCTTACATTCATCTAGTGGAGCGAAATCGGTTCAGAGGCTCTGCTAACGAGGATCCGGGTAAGCATATGGAGATCTTTACCGATTATTGCTCTACCATTCCTTTAGATGCTGGAATCACTCAAGACAAGATCAAGGAGTTGATGTTTCCTTTTTCTTTGAGAGATAGTGCTAGAGAGTGGCTAAGGGATATTGATAGAGAAGCACCTGGCATTACTGACTAGAATTCTTTGGCTCTTACTTTCTATAAGAGGTATTTTCCACCTCAGCGCACTAATTCATTGCGAAGTCAGATTACTAGCTTCAAGCAAGCTCCCACCGAAGATTTATATGAAGCTTGGTCCCGTTTAAGAAGTTGGTTCGATCCGTTCCTCACCATGGCTTTCCAGTTTGGTTCCTTTGTAATCAGTTATACAATGGACTCTTTAATGATCATAAAGCTATTCTTGATGCTGCATCTTCTGGTCGATTCCAGAAGAATACGGAGGATGACAAAGCTTGGCATACAATAGAGGAGATGGCTACCCTCACTTCTGAATACGGTAATCCACGAGGTAATGTAGGAAAAGGTTGTTCTGAAACTAGTGCATTGACAGCTCATTTGGAGGCATTGACTGCCTCAATTATCGAATTGAAGACCTCTCAATCATTGGCCAATCAACAAACGGTTCATGCTATGGTGCAATAAGAGGTTCCTTGTGAGAGATGTGATACAAATGGTCATAGAGCGACGGAGTGTGAGTTCGATAGAGCAAGTGCATGCCTTTCAATCTTTCAAGCAAGATACACCGTACTCTAATTTCTACAATGAAAGAACTCCACCAACGTAACAACAATCACAAAGTTCTAGCTATGTGATTCCTCAGAATCGCAAATTGCAGCAAGGTAATTATCAAAGGCAGAACCAAGGAGGTTCCAATTATCAACAATTTCAACAGATGCAACCTCATTCACAAGCTCCAAGCAATGACATGGCCGAGATTAAAGCCATGCTACAACAAAGTATTTTGGCTCAACAAAAACAAGCGGCTCAGATTAGTGAACTTTTGGCTCATAGTAAGATATTGGACAACCAAGTTGCCCAATTAGCTAGCCAAAATTCATCAAGGCAACCCGAAAATCTTCCTCCTCAAGGTAAACAACCTCATGAGCAAGTAAATGCAATTTTATTGAGGAACGGTACATATTATAAAGAACCAGCGATGCCAAGTGATGATGATGTGTCCTATAAGTATCCCAAGGGATTAGGTAATCTAGAGATGAGTGATGATGAAATCAATGAAGCAAGCAAGGGAAGGTCACGTAATACGAAGAAAGACATGACGAAGACTGAAAGACAAGTCCCTCGATCGAGTACTGATGATCTCAATCGTGGAACCACTCCCTAGACTACACCCTCTCGACATTCGGCATCCCTCGATCGAGACACTACAAAACTCGATCAAGTACACCTATCCTTCGATCGAGGCACCTCTAAACTCGATCGAGGAACCCCTTCACCTGATGACGGTGATTTTACCTCTTCGAAAAAGATGAAAGATGTCGAGCCCATTAAGATTGCTCTTTCTTTTCTACATCGATAACAGAAATCCAAGTTGGATCAGCAGTTTGGACGGTTTATGGAGGTAGTGAAGAATTTACAAGTGAGTGTTCCATTTAATGAGTTGGTTACTCAAGTGCCGGCCTATAATAAATTTTTAAAAGAGATATTGACAAAGAAGCGATCATTCAATGAAGTGGAGACGGTATCATTTACTGAAGAATGCAGTGCTGTATTGCAATCCCGATCACCACCTAAGCTTAAGGATCCAGGGAGTTTTTCAATTTCTTGTTCTATTGGTCGTTTAAATGTTGATAATGCTCTATGTGATTTAGGTGCAAGTTTTAGTGTCATGCCTTATGAAGTATGTAAACAACTCGATATGAGTAAGCTTAAATGTACCAATACGACCCTTTAGATGGCTGACAGATCTATTATGAGCCATATGGGTGTCTTAGAAGATCTGCCGGTTAGAGTAGGGAAATTTTTTATCCCAGTTGACTTTGTTGTAATAGATATGGCTAAGGACACCTGAGTTCCTATTATTTTAGGTAGATCATTCCTACACACAGCTGGGCGGTCATAGATGTTAAGAAGGGGAGTCTTACACTAAGCTTTGGGGAGGATAAGATTTCTTTTAGTCTTGATAATGCGAGGAGACATCCCGAGTTAGAAGCCACTTGTAATGTGATTAATGTTATCGACCCCACTTTTGATGAATGACTTGCTTTATGTTGCAGTACGGATCCTATAGAGGTCAATGTGGAGTCCAAAGCTGAAGATGGGTCATACTCATGGAGTAAAGAGGTTGATGAGATAAAAAAAAGTTTATCTATGGTGATGAGCTTCATCCCGATTTGGTTTACACCCATGCTGAGAGTGACGATTTAGAAGCTAAGCTAAATGCTTTGGAGGCTAAGATATATAGACCGCAACTCATTAACCCGGATGATGGGTAGGTATATGAGTCAGTGACTCCTAAAGAGGTTGAGGTGATGTATTCTTTTCCTTATGATATTAACTTGAAGGATAGTAAACCATCTTCTTTACCTTATATTTTGGAATTTATTTCTTCACCTTCTCCTAATATAGAGAATAGTCCGATGAGTTATTTTGGGCATTGTTATCTCAAGCTTGACAAATTGAGACACTCTTTACTATTCTTTGTGTAGCACATGCGCAAATTTTCGATTTACTTTCGAGGGCATTAAGTTGTTTTGATCGTGTTAATGTGGGCAACTAGTTTTTTGAGCAAAAGACAGATGGTCGTCCGGGACCTGAAACCGGTCATTCCTCCACTATTTTGCAGCTGGTTTGGGGGAGTTGGCTATTTCTACAGATGGTACTATCTTTCCTTGTATTTTCTTTTATTGTATTATCTTTCTTTATTGTTTTTTGTTCCCCTTGCTTTTGTTAGTTGTGCCCTCTAGGTTGTTGATGTTGTTGGTTTTTGTGTGATTGCTATGTTTTTAGGGTCACAATGAGGACACTGTGACATTTAGGTTTGTGGGAGGAGTTTATTTATATTGTGTGTTTTTATTACTTTTATTAAAAACTAGTATAGAACCCGCGCAATGCGCGGTATGTAGAGTTTTTATATTTTTTAGTGTATTATTTATATTTTTTAAATTTTCATCTCACTAATATTTAATATTTCATCCCATTGTCTCTTTGATATGAAACAAAAAACTTGAAATGGAAAACTAATCTAAGAAAATTAAGTTAAGTTGTGATTTTTTTAATGAATTTTTTTTTTCAACGAAGCTAATAGTAGGTATGTGTCAAATTATCATCTACGGGAATAATTATCGCATAACTGAAAAATTTAACAACTTATAATTTATACTTTAATACCAATTATTTTATTTTACTGAAAAAAATCATAATTATGAATTTAATTATAAAATATAGTCTAATTATAAAAGTATATTCATTGAAAAGATAAATGAAAGAAAGTTTTACTTACTTCCTTATTTAGCTAGATGCTAGTATTGAAGATCGAGGATGAGGATTGAGTCAATTCCAATTCCAAATTCTAGGGATTCCCAAATATTTGAAATGTCTCAATTATAAAAATCAATTATAATTCAAGGTTCTCAAACATACCATTGCAATTTTGAGATGCATTTCTCAATTCATTTTTAATTTGGGGTCATTTAAAAACCTATTTTTATATTGCTAACCCTAAATTAAGAGTGCGTATATCAAATCTCCTGTTAACCGGATGAGTAATGACAATTGACAAAGGAAGGGTTAGGACAATGTTTGAACTAGGTTAAATACTAGTACAAGGAATAGTGACTTGATCAATGATCGTAGGTTACTTACATTGGAATACTTCCCAATTTCCCATCCGTGACGACATGTATTTGTTGGGGTAGCAACTTAAGTTCCATATGTAAAAAATAGAGGAGTTTTGCCTAGTTTATTAGAGACCCCATCACTTGATTAGTATGAGGTCTTTTGGGAAGAACCCCAATAACAAATTTGTGCGGGCATAGCCTAAAGCGGACAATATTATATTAGTGAGACGGTGTGGTGGAGGCGTCAGTCCCAACATAGGCCAAGTCAACGTGACTATAAGTGTCCCTTATATACGAAAGTACTTCTTTGTCTAAATGAATAGTAGCATTTGCCAGTTATGACGGTCACAAACAAGACAATATGTGTGGTGGAGGCGACAGTCCCAACATAGGCCAAGTCAACGTGACTATACGTCACTTAAACTCTCTTATATACGAAAGGTACTTCTTTGTCTAAATGAATAGTAGCATTTGCCGGTTATGACGGTCATAAACAAGACGATATGCTGAGGTAATAATTGTTTAATGTGTTGAACTTGTGTCATCGAAGTAAATAGGAAAATATCATGATGTTTAAATACGAAACTATTACGGCCTTGTTTTTTCAGTTTAATTCAACTTTATTAAATTTAGTTTAGCTTAGCTCAGGTCATCTCTTTACAAATTAACTCTTACTTTATACGTCTCAACTTAACTCCACTCAATTCAGTTCAGGTCTTATCAATCAAAAAGAACAAAGATTTGTATTTTTAAGTTTAAGATGTATATTATTTTCGCTTTAAATAAAAACAATTCGTGTTTTGGTTGCGTGAGAACATGCATTCGGGCTAAGTCAACGTGACTATGGGTGACTAAAACTCTTAAATTTCTCATTAATGGAGATTTAGCACTACTTTGACTATTTATACTTTCTACCTATTTACATTTTTTTTTAACTTCGCTTACAATTGAAAACATAATTGCAGTATGGTCATACAAAATACACTTCACAGTATTTAACTTTCAATTTAGCAAATGAATAGATTTACTCCGAATAAAGGTAACATGTTTTTCCAAGGGCAGTCAACTGAATAACTATACTTCGAATAAAACTAACTTACTTAGTCTTTGTCCTTAGTTTGTTACGAGTATTTTGATATTTTTTTTTAGTATTTTGTTATCCTTTTTTTTAGAATGGCTTGAAATCGTGAAACGGTCATCCACTTGAATTAACATGCAACTTGGTGCATTTATCATTCAAAAGTACCTAATACACGGTAGTGAAAAATGTTTTATTTAGTACTTCGTAAACAAATTGTCAAGACAATCGAGAGATATTCTCACTACCATGATAAAATTTTGGAAGACTAATCATTCCATATTAGATGAAAGTGAGTTTCTTAAAATGATACTAAGTATATCGAAAATAAACTTTCGAAAAAAATAATATTACAAGATTATTTTGAATACATGTTTTTCTTTCAAACGTATGCCTTTAATTAACTGATGGTAATTTTGGTCAATCATAATAATAAGTTATCTCGGTGATTTCGTATATATAGAAGTTAACACATTCACAAAAATAAGTTCAAAGACGTCTCTAAATTATAATGTTTACTTAAACCACTAGTTTGATTTTAATGTAAGATTGCACTTAAACAGTTCTAAAAAATGAGTTCTTTATTATTCTATAAAGAATTTAAGTTAGCTCAACCCAAACCCAACTTGTGCCAAAGTTAACTCAAATTTCATCCAATTTACTAATTACTACTAATCATGTTTTAATCTAATAATTCCATCTAAACTAGCACAAAAACTCAAATTCTATAAAGTTTGTTTTATGCATGTGAATTTCCATGTTTAATAAACTTTTCCTATATTTTGTTTTCTTTTTCAAATTGACTAAATGATGAGTGAAAACTTACTAAGTATACAACAATACAGCTTTGATGCACTGTACTGGTATATGTTTACCAACATAAATTTGGTTAGTGGTTACTTATTTTGTTGTTTGAATGCCCATCACGATTCAAATCATTGGTGCGTGGTAATGACTCCGATCCAATTCGATTTTTAGAAGGATTGTTGCAACTTTTTTCTTCTTTTGTCATGGCAAATGGAATCCCAAACGTCACTGAATATATACAAGAACCCGGGGGCATGTATCTAAGACTTGTCTTTCTTAGTATTTCTAACTTAAATGGGGTACTAAACTAAGACATCTTTAGCCAACTTGTTGTCTTTTCGAATAAGTTGTTTTTGACAAAATTATTCTCTACATTTGTAAAATATCAACATTCAAGACTATAATTCTCCTTTTTTATTGGTTGAAATATTCAATTTTATTCATAAAAAACAAGCTAAAAGATCAAAGGCCCTTTCTTTTCTGTAGGAATAATCCCTCTTACTTAACATCATTTCACTTGTTTACGTCAAATTATGCCAATCTCAAATATTATTTGTATCAGTCGTGTTTAAGGGTAATGGACTTTGTTTGAATTCACACGGCACTAGATTATCTCCTAATTAAACGAACCCGATTCACTTCGGACCGAAAATGTTCCTAACTATAGTGACCCATATCCAAAATGGTTACGTTATTTAACACTACCCAAACTAAATATGACCAGACAACAGATTACTATTCACTACACATAATAAAATTGAGGCCCAGAATGAATTATTTGATCTTACCTTAAAAGATATGTTACTCCGACACTTCACTTAACTGCCATGCCGCGAGTCAAACACGTGTCGGTGTCCGACATGACACTTCGACACTTCAATTTAGACCACAAATTCACTCAAATTAACCGTGTCGGAGAGTCAGGGTAACACAGCCTTGAAGTAACTCATAACCCAGCCCAAAATACAAATCACTTGAAATAACATGAAACAATTAATATGATAAGTAAATATAAAAAACTTTACGTGTTTCTACAAAACTCGGACAAATTAATAGTAAAAGTTAACAATAATAAACTACTGAAATCGACAATGAACACGGAATCGAGATAGAAATGCTCATTCTCGTCTAAGTGTGTAGTTCGCTAACTCATTATACCACACCTTATCGACAATGAGCAAGGTATTACTACCCAAAAAAACTCAAGTCTTCAAGCTAGTACCAGTAATTTTCTACGCAGTAAATTAGCGAACCACGGTCCTCATCGACGTTTATAGAGACAGGGCTTCAGCTCGGGCCATTCAATCTCCTTTGATTTTGCAAGTTTGTCCTGGTTAAACACAACGAAAAACAAGAAAACAACGATCAAAGGCATCAAACATTTGGCAGTAAGCACTGAAGAAAATGCGACTTTAAAGAGTAGATAGAATTATTAATAAGATAGAAAGGAAAGATGGTAAGATTCGTTCATACCTTTTTCTTGAAGTACAGCATGATAAACATTTTATTTGAGAAATCCTGCAAATTAGAGGTCGAACTATGAACCTAGTAAACATTCAATGAGCAACATTTCTAGTGATATGGCCATATGGCATCGGCAAGACCTCACAAAAGAGTCAATCGGGCGGGTCCATTGGGGTTTGAATAATTTTGGGTTTGTTTGCATTCAGGTCAGAACCAGTCATTTCAGGTACGGGTATGTTTTGGGTGGCTTTGATCGAATCACTGATGGGCAAGAGTCAATTTAAGGTCATGGAAATTTTGGTTGAATTGGATCGTATTGTGTCAAGTTCGATTACAAGTCATAGCCGGGTGCAGCCAAGTCAGGTTCGGTCATTTTACATTGGGCTCATGTTTGCCATGTCTCCTTTGCTCTTTTGCCTCTTCTGTATTTAAACCACTATAAAAAAAATACCTTGGCACTAGTCGTAAATCCCAGTTCACAAATAGCCTTAGCAAATTTGTCGGGATCTGCTCCCCCTGTGTTTGGATCAAATCTACTCTTTACTTCAGCTATCAAAAGCCAGCCACTGTTAAAAAAGCAGGCATTTGATCAAAACGTAAATTTCAACCATTAAAGAAGCTGATGAACTTCAACATAAGATATTACCTTGGCTTAAGAACCCGATGAGCTTCCAATATATAACTAGGGAAATCGGTTCCCATTAGAGAAAGGCAAAACACAGCAACGTCTACGGATAAAGAATCCAGAGGTGTCTGCAAATTAGTTTTAAGTGTTAGCAAATTGGACATCTCAACAAGAGCCGAGATTCATTTACAAGACAGTACTGAACTTGAGACTGAGAGTATAAATATATGAACATTTTAGTCCGTAAAATAAGCCGACAGTTTGGACACCCCAATGGCTTAGACCTAATGATTTACATTCACTATAGAACCATGTTAAATGCATGTATATATATAAGCACATTTTATGAATGGAAAAAATAAAATCAATTAGGACTCCTCAATGGTTTAGAGTTAACAATTATCTTTTTGTGAGACAGTTTTTTTATTATGATAATGTGAGGTCAACCAATTCAAATCGAATCCTCACCTATGACCCTATAACCCACTAGAAAATTAAACCTCATAATATGCGTTGGTCTCATGGTAAATCATCGTCTCGTATGAGAAATTGTGTAGATCTGCTGATTACATTCACTATTGAAACACGTTAACCCTCTGTTTAAATAGAAAAAGAGGCAGGAAGAAGAGGGATTGGGGAACAGAGAAGAAGATTTTCCTTCCAAATTTGAAAGAGAAACATACGAAACATCGAAATGAGTGTTGAAGGGGTCAAGAAAGAAAAAATATGCAACATGAGTCCCTATATCAAGCCATAATTTGACTTTTTTTTTTTTTTTTTTTTCTCCCCACAAAGGAAAGATAAATAGGGCTACCAAAATGAAGGAAGTAATATAGGATCAGAACATCATAAGAAAACTGGAGAATCCAGGGGAACATACTTTAGCCATATCACATGCGATTACTGAAGGATCACTAGAAACAAGATCGATAGAATAGACTTTGTTCTGCACATTCTTTGCCAAGCGGGCATCGCCTGAAACACAAAGCATAAAAAAGACTCAGCTGCCTCCAAACAACTCTACTCATAGGACTTTCACAGTCAGTATGGTAACCGGGGGTGTTTCTAATGGGGATCAATTGAGCCCCCACTCGTAGAAAATATACCCAACATAGAAAAGAGAAGCATCAGTATTCAACTGTTGGTGTAGTGGGAAGAGTGAGTTAGTTTAAGCAGAGGTCCATGGTTGAGTCCCTTTACTTACATGCTTAGGTTGTTGGGTTTTTTTTTCAGTCTTTCCCTATTTAGTACTCGTATTTTTAGTTTCTTGGCTTTTCTTTTTTTTATTAATATATATCTACTTTTAAATGTTTCGGGTTCTTCAGCTGTTTGTTTTTGATATATTAGTTTCTTCTTATTTGGCATCGGTAGTTCTTTCGCTTGCTCCAACATAATTAAAAGGAAAACTCCGTCGCCTAAATATTATTTCAACATATATAATAGTAGTTCTATAATTTAATGTTCTAATACAAAATTTTGTTATAAGATTAGTATTTTTTGTTATCCATAGTAAAATAGGGACTTTAGCCTAAAAAATTGCGTGCATAAAATCAAACCCCCATTGGCAATATTCTAGAATCCCCCCCGATGGTAACTACTAACAACAAGTACTACCTCCGATCCTATTGGATTACCCCATTTGTTCAATGGTGGGACATGTGCCAATGGTGATAAAGGGTAAAGAATGAGCGTGGTCTTTCTTTTATTCTTCTTCATATATTCCCATCATCACTCATTACCAATTTACCACCTACCAAGGTGGTATTAGAAGCAAACTCTAAAGGAACAATTCTACAAGGTAATCCCCTCTATTCATCCTCAATTTGAAAATAATTCCGTTTTTACTCTCACATATTATTACTTGACACCTGAAGAGCCATAGCCGTTTACATAATTTTAAATATGCAGAAGAAGTCTCACCACAACCAAAATCGGCCACAACAAGAGAAGAGTCACGATCTTTCAACCATTTCATAATAATGTTGACTGGTAGCTCAGGCCAATGGGACATCTGCTCTTGATACCCTGCATGATACTGGCATGTAAGTGAAGACGATGTCATAACTCAGGTGTATCCATCAACCACACTGTTTTTGGCTTTTTGCAAGCTCAAAAAAATATTTGGTCCAACATATACACAATCATATAACTCAACAAAAGAGGATAGAATGAAACAATTGATTAAAGCAGAAGATGATATGTCCACAGTCCGCCAGCACAAAGCAAGGCTAGTGAAGGACTGAAGGCCATCATCTTTGATTTTTCTTTAATGCAATTTGTAAACCCATCAATCATAAATGCCAATAGACATAACCACTCGAGACGGAAGAAGACGGAAAGTGTAGCGCCATGTCCTGCTTATCTCAGGACAGAATCACTATAATTTCCGGCCTATCTTTACTATAAGAAAACTGCATAGAAGGATACCTAATATACGAGTATTCAGCCTAAAGTCCAAAACATGATTCTAACAAACAACGACAATATCAAACAAAAAGCAAGTGATGAATTTTTACCATAAATAGGCGAGCCATATGAGTATTTGTCAGAGGTATGCTTTTAGAAAATATAAAACCAGTAAATAGATACTCCGTATTAACAAAGCAACTAAAAATTTATGGACTTCCAAACCAGATACCTACCCCAGTATCATTAATTCAGAAGAAGCATTCCTGAGCTTCAATAGAAAAGAAGGAAAAATACATCTTTTTTTTTATGGTGACAAAAATACATCTATTTGCCAAACTAGACACTACCTTTTCCAATAACGACCATAGACCATAATCTAGCATAACAGATATCTGCACAAGGGTTCATAAGCTGTGTGGACTCACTAGAAGAGAAACGCGCTTTTGAAAAAAAAAAAAAAAAAAAAAGAGGAATATGACAGTTGCTCAACAGCCAACACTACCATAAATTTACAACTACATTGTTATTCAACTAAAACATTCGAATGATTCAATAATGCTTCTGAAAGTTGAACAAGTCAGCAATAGGTTCAAAATTCCACAAAGCATTTCACACTAATAGTAAAAGGGTTTACATAGAAGTTACCGTATCAAATAAGGAAGGATTCTCTTTGAAATAATTCAATGCTTCATTCCCACTGCAAGACAAATATCATCAGAATATAAGATTTGGAAGGATAAAGCAGAATAATTCCTACGCTTGATATGAGGATTGATGGGTTTTTAACATTTTTAGTTGAGATTTAGACTGAATTAATGCAGTCCAACCCTTAGTGTGAACCAAATAGAGGTGGTGTCAATAACGTATTTGTTAACAAAGGTTTCATGCATTTGGACTAAAGCTGTGTTGTATCATAGCGTTGATGTGTTAGACACACACGACACGTCGACATGCAACAAAAGTACGACACATTCCAATCTATGATAAGATTTGTCCCTGATATTATAATAAGCCCCACTGGAATGTAAGTTCTTTGCCTAACTTCAAAAATATATTTGGAGAAAAGAACCCTCTCAAAGTCAGCTAACTTATTGTCATCACAGTAATCAAATTTAGACTGTAATACACTTTCATTGCATAGCACCAAAGTCAAGGCTTTCCTGCAAATATGGGGCTTATTTTGCAAATGGAGAATTCAAAAGATTCGAGCTCAATCTACTCTTTCATAATATGTTTCTCCCTAAGCATATTCGAAATGGTAAATTGCAAAATTAATCAAATGACAATATTAACCTCTAATAACCCAAAAACTCAACCATTAATACACTCCTCAAGACGATTTACGGCCTTTCCATGTTCAAGTCAAACTTTCACAAGGAAACTGTCTATGATCTTTAACCTTCAATATGGGATACCTGATTCACTAAACCTCCGGCAAATCTAGAATCGGTTTGAGCTTATTCAACCACACGCTTACTTTACATCAGATGAGACATATTCATAACGCAACCTTGTTTTCAATCACCTACACTGTACTTTTTGGGAATTGGGTAGGGAGGAGAGGCTGCATGCTACACACTTCTCCAAGAACAAAAAAGGTTAAGTGTTTGAAGTCTACTGAAGGCCCAATGTTCTCAACCTCTCATCCACCAAAAAATCTTCCTAAACTAATAATTTCTAGCAAACTTTAGAGCACTGATTACCGAACTACCAAAGCAAACTCATAAGAGTAATTCAAAGAATACAACTCTGATTATCGCAGCGCCTCAAGAATTCTGTACGGCATATCAGGGCAAAGTAGCAAATGACCCTGAAAGGTTTGGTCCTATGTGCATTTTACCCCCATAAGTTTTGACAAGTGCAAATTAACCCCATAACTTTACCTTATGTTGCAATTTAATTCAACTATTAAACTTTTGTAATATTGAAATATGAAAATATAAACATAATTATGAAAATTAAACATCCATATATCTTATTACTAATTTATTGAAATTCAATTTTGCCCCTCTTATCAACACATTACCACCTGCCTCCCTTCTACCACCATATTCACCATCTACCTCCGTCCACCGCAAATCCGAGATTAGGTCAGAATCATCCTCAGCCACCTATGTCAAACTCTACCTCCAATCACCATCACCACCACCCTATTCCCATTGAAATCTACCTCAACCACACGAATCACCATCTCCTAGTGCGGCCGAGAGTGGTCAAGTAGTGTGTGCAAGTGAAGCTAGGTGGGGTTGCGGTGCGGTTAGTGGGTTACATTGGGTGATGACATCGATAGTGGTGGGCATGCAGCGGTGCAGGTGGTGGTTGTGGCCATAGCATCTGTAAGGAGGAGGAGATTTGGGTCTTAAGGGTTAGGTTGTTTGGTAGCGGTAAATAGGTCCATAAACCAAAATTATTATAAAATGAGGAAAACAAATTGGAAAAATTTTAAGAAAAAAAGCAATATAATGAAATATAAGCCAAACAAATTACATAAAAGTAAAATGCACCAAAAATTAAAGTTATGGGGTTAATTTGCACTTGACTTATGCCTTATGGGGGTGAAATGCACGTAGGACCAAACCTTTGGGGGTCATTTGCTACTTCCCCACGACATATTAACAAAAACATAAGAAATGGACGATATGGGGATCATTAGGCGTTTCATATCTTCTAACTAGACTAGTCAGGTACCAGGAATAGAGGGAATGCAAGAAGTTCATCAGCCATGCTAAGTCAGAAGCATAAATGCATGTTTTTCGTGCTGTCTACAGGCTACAGCCCGCCGCTACCCACAACACATGCTACAAAGAAAGTAGCTATCCCTTTTTGTCAATTTTTTACCGAAAAACAACTACTAAATAATCAGTGGTTTCTCTTCAATAGTGATGCCTTTTTTTGGGAATTGGGTGGGCGGGGAGACCGCATATTACACACACCTCGAATAACAAAAAAAATGAAAACTGTTTGAAGTCTAGCAAAGGCCAAATGTTCTCATCCACTGAAATTCTTCACAACTACTAATTCCTAGCAAACTTAAAGAGTATTGATTATTGATCTTCCAAACAAAAACTCACAAGATTAATACAAAGAAAACAGCTTAACTTAGTGCAGTGCCTCAAGATTTTTGTATGACATATATAACACAAACGTAACAAATGGATAATAAGCGATCACGGAGGTTTCAGAAACTTCAACTACACAAATTCAAGTACTAGAATTGACGGACTCAACACGCTTCGTCAGCCATGCTAAGTCAGAAGCTTATATGCATCCTTTTGGAGCTGCCAACAGCCCGCCGCTACCCACAACAGTTGCTACAAACTACAAAGAAAGTAGCTAACCCTTTCTTTCAAAATTTTCCCAAAAAACAACTACTAGAGAAATAGAGAATCAGTTATTTCTCCTCAATAAAGATGCAATTTTTATTTCAATTTCTACCCTGAAAATCAAATCATATGCATATTGAGACCTTAATTGAGCTAGTTTGGTTAAAAGATTCTAACTTTCTTCAATTTTTTAGCAAGGAATTACAATCATACACAAGAATAATCAGAAATACATAATGCAAGAGTAAAAAGACAAGAAAATTACGTGCAAGTATAGAGCTTTTCATTAAGCATTCTGAAATGCCCTCCTGATAATCTGGCTTTCATCTACCAAAACAACAAAAAACCACATAAATTAAACTATAAAACAATAAAATACAATTAAAAAAATACACTATTGAACCCTAATTTGATGATAAAATTGAATTAATTAGGAAAAAAGAGTGTACCTTGTCGAGAAAAGTAGAGGGTTTTGAGGAAATTGAGGGTTTTGAAGAGGAAGAAGATGAAGAATTGAGTTGCTTATCATGGTTGATGTTGTTATTGGGTTTATTTTGATTTTTACGTTGACCTCCTCTTCTCTTACGTTTTTTTGTTTGACCTTCAGACGCCATTGATACAAGCTCTGAAGCTTTTGTCCTTGGCTATGGAGAAGTGAGTGTATCACCTTGTGATTAACTCGCCCAGGAAAACTAAGAGCAATCTAAGTGGTTCGGTATTGCAAAAAAAAAAAAAAAAAAAAAAAAAAAAAAAAAAAA
>JAOWBH010043094.1:0-24485 GCA_028566215.1 Silene coronaria
TTTTCGTATCAACTTATAATATTTCCTGATAGCTTTTAACGGTTTAAATAATTGTAGTATAATCAACGTCAAATAATACTGGCAAGTAATAAAACATTAAAACTTAGACACCGCGTGCTGCGAACGCGCATTTCCTACTAGTATCAATAATGCTAAATAAACATAATAAAACTCTAATTACTAACCCTTAATTAATTAACTAAATTAAATCCACATAAAAATCCCACTTTCATTCATCTAAATTAAGCTATGAAGATTAAGAGGAAAGGAATAAAAAATGGCGACTTACTAAACACAAGGAAAAAAAGATGGTGAAGAGATTAGCACACCAATTTGAAATGAGTGGAGGAAAATGTAAGATGATAAGGTGGTTAAGATGTTTTGTGGAGATTAAGGTAAAGGAGATGGTGATGTGAGGTGAAGGAGTGGACAAGTGTAAGGAAAAATCAGATTTTTGTTTGTCTTAGGTCCCCATCAAGGGCTCCACCATGCAGTCATGCGAATACTGGGCCAAGTGCACTAGGGAGAATGCCACCCCGCACTCGGTCAAGTGTCACACGTCACTCGGCCGAGTGGAAAAAGTTCATAAACATTTGTTTCGTTGGTACTTGGTCGGTCACATCAGTCGAGTACATGGCCACTCAGTCGAGTGCCCTGTTGTGCTCGCCTGAGTGTACAATCTATAGAAATTTGGGGTATTACAGGTCGTGTGTGGGAGAACGTGGTCGCCGCTGCTGGGCGTCCCGAGTGTTTGCCGTTGGTGTCGGAGGATGCGTGGTCGCGGTCGAAAATGGGTGGTGACTGGTGATTGAGGGGCTGGGTGGATAAAGGGTCAACGATTGAGGAAGAAAGAAGGAATTTTTAGTTTTTTTTTCTCTTTTTTTACTGAAGGGAAGTAACAAAAGAAAGAGATAAAATGCGCGGGATTGAGTAAAATTATGCGTGGGATTTAGCAATTACATAAAAATATATAAACAACTTCTCAAATCAAGACCCATGTTAACAGAAATCCAAATTGACGCGACTCAATATAACTTAAAAAAAATGTGTTTGTCTATTGATCTTGAGTAAACCTAGCAAAATTGACCTTACCCGACACCCTAACTCAAGACCGATAATCGAAACCTAAATTACCGCGACCCAGTATAACTCGACCCGATTATTTATTGTTGCAAACTAATTATCATCCATAAATAACTTGATAAAACAAATGATCCAAATCAAAATGATCGGCCCAACTCGACTCGAACTCTTGCAAACCTGAAATTGACCCAATCTAAACCCGACCCGGTTAACCCGTTCAGCAAGTGTTGTCTTGAAACTATTTTAGAGCTTATAAAGTGCAATTAGTATATCTAAAGACGAATATATCCGTTTTGAGATTAAAACGGGTCAAAGGACAAGTGTTTTGCTAATATCTAGGCATTATGCGTTTTATCTTATCTATGCAATTTGATTCATTTTAAACTTAAGGCTGGTGTTTCCATCTTAAGCGGTGTTTCCATCTTAAGCAGTGTTTCAGATGTAAAACGGGGGTACTTCATCTTGGGCTAGATGACCGTCCCGACCTGTAGACATAGGTTGAGCGATGGTCTTGTAAGGTGAACTGTCAACCAAGGGATTGCTCCTAGGTTAGAGCTTGTGACGCCCAAGTTAGTTTAATGAATGATTGCATGTGTGCCTTGAGAGACATGAGAGCTATAGAGCGAGAGCGGTGGTTAGGAAAATATTTACTATGGACAATGGATAATTCTAGGCAACTTTCTTTCCGTTGGCACCGAGTTCATGAGAACAAGTATAATGACTGACTCTTCTCGTGGCTTTTGTTCTAAAACTGATACGACATAGACGCTCAATCATTTATTTAGAGATTGTGCTTTTTCCACTCTGGGAATTCGAACCCATACCAATTTCTTTGTGCCCATTGGTGATTGAATTGTTATCTGGATTAATTATCTTTGTTCCCTGGATGGGTATGAATGTCTAATTATTCAAATTCTGGCTACTTTGTAGAATATCTGGCGTGCCAAAAACAACATAATTTTTAGGGAATCCAACTTCTTACTCATGGCGCTACTTAATATTAAAATACATGTGGGTACGACCATCTCGACCCATTATGTCTCTTCCATGAAGAATGATGGGGTGGCGCGGTTTGCCCTCCCCCCTCCTCGAGAGTTGATTACAATTTAAAGGATAAAATTAAGGTTAGCATTTTGTTTTCTCTTATCGGTAATAAGGAAAGTTGTCCAACTATTAAAGTGAAAGTGGATGTAAGATGGACCAACTCACGTAAGTTGGCAGTTGGGAGAATTGCGTATGACTCTCATGGTGTGATCATCTATAAAGGTTATAAAGGCTTCTGGTCCGAGTTTGCACTTCAAGCTGAGCTATAAGGATTCGTGAAGTAATCGTTTGGGCAAGGAATAAAGGACTCTATCATTTGGACATTTCCTATACCTACAAATCAAGTCACAAATCATAGTAGTGTAGAAAGACGATTACCTGACACAAGGAATCCTGAATGATATTGATTTTCTCTTACCTTATTTCCACTGTATTTATCTTAGTTACATCTCAAAAACAATGAATTTTCTTGGCTTATAAACTAGCTAAAAAGGCCGTTCGTATATGTGTGACGTTCATACGACTGGTACAAAAAATGGGATATTTTACCATGTATCCCGAGTTTTTCAGATTTCTATGTTGTACCATTACTTTTTTACATTCTACATTGTACCCCTAAACTTCTTAGTTATTTTCTATCATGACCTTCTTTAACTCCCCCTTGGCTTTTTCATTATCAAACAACCGTATTTTGACCTTTACTTTGTCTCATTAATGTTGTGTCACCTTCCTATGTGAAAAACATCACAAATTACTTTTAATAAGCACAAATTATTACTAAAACCTCAGTTATGATTCATGAAATGATAATGGAAAATTGAGTAAGTTTTAGTTAGTTCGTGTATTCTTTGTTGGGTTAATGGGTAACTCGGCGAATTAATAAGTAAATGAAGACGTTATCAAGTAATTTGAATGATAATTAAATGATTTAATAGATCAATTAAGAAACGTCATTGCTCATTCATGTACAAGTTTTACTCATTCATGTACTTTTTACAACAACTTTTCCATAACTTACCCTTCTTCCACTAAACAACAAATAACAATTCTCTCTTTTTCTCTCTCTCTTCAAATTAACCAAATCTCCATCAAATAACTCTTTACGCATCATTCTCATAACATTTATTGATTCTTATTCATTCATTACTTCATTCTTGGTATCAAATTGTAAATATAATCATGTTAATGATTAAATTAGGTTTACATAAAATTAGGGTTTATGGAAAGGGGTTGCAGGGTAGGTGGCCGATGGTGGCGGTAGGAAGGTCGACTGGCCGGCGGAGGTAGGCCGGCCTGCAAGGGATCGGGCGCCGTTGTTCGTGGAGGGGGTGGCCGGCAACGAGCAAAGGTTGAACTTTTTTTTGTTAATACTTATCATAGTAGCAGGGTGGGGGGCAGCGACCGACGGGTCTAGGAGAGGGACTGTGGGAGGCGTGTCTAGCCGACAAGTTGGGCAGGTTAGTAGCGGTGGGGTAGGTGGTAGTGTGGAGGTTTGGTGGTGGTGGTGGTTGGGTGGTGGTTGGGTGGAGTAATAATTAGAATGAGAAGCATTGAAAATGAATGATTGAAATGGTAGGGGCAAATTGGTAAATCATGTACATGATTGAGTAAAACCCGTACATGAATGAGCATCACCTTTTTCATAATTCACATTCTATTTAATCATTTGTTATGTTTTCAAATAATTCGTGTTTATACATGTAGTTATAACCAAAAGAAGAAACTTATACAAGACTCGTGATTTTTTCACGGGTTTTCAAACTAGTTTTTAAAGATCAAAACCCTTTTCATTACCATAATTTTATCGTTAGTTAAGCGTTTATGCAATGAAAACTCCCATTATTTAGCTCATCATATGCCTTTACATTACTCAACTCGATCCTGAACATATGGATGAATAATTTCCCTAATTTTTTTTTATTGATGTGGTGTCATACTATTTTTTTATTTTGTTGGTACATGGTGTTATGCTATTTATAATTCGTAACCATTTTCTAAAACTAAATCATTTCAGTTAAAAGTTATTTCGAACCGGATACCGGGTTTCAGATACTTGAATCAATTTGACGTAAAGGCTGACGACAACCATCGGAGGGTGTACGCTACTTTAACCCTCTTCCTCGCTCCCTACAAATCACAAATTCCAACCTCCACACGCCCAAAACATAACATCCAAACCCCTTACAAACACCCAAGGCTATACAATCTCGTCTTCAAAAAATGGTTTCCGAATTCTCAAAGGTCATCTCTGCAATTTTAATCAGCTAATAGTTTTTCATTACCTCCGTCTGTCTCAATCATTTGTTTACGTTTAATTAAAACATATCTCCACAAAGAATTAAAAAAGAAGTAAATAAATAATTGAGACGGAGGTAGTAATTATAATCTTTTCCCATTTGTTGAAATCCCTCCTTAATTCCCCCTATCCGATTTTATTGCTATTCTGATTATAATTTACTATTTCTGCTCCGATTATTTATTTATTTTTTGGATATGAGTTTTCATGTTCCCTACAGATTCATCGGTTGATTTAATTTGTTGTGTTGAACTAATGATTGATAAGTTGATAACATGGTTGTGCATGATTATTACTTAATCAGTTATTTTTATTAAGACATGAGTTTTATGGTGATTTATTAAGTCCAGTTTCGGGTTTTATTGTGAAAAAGCTGTCGATTGTTACTGTCGTGGACTCGTGGCGCGGTTTATTAGGGTAATCAGGAATATTAGTATGTGGAGACGCTGTAACACCCCTAAATTTATCAAAAATAAATTATACTCCCTCCGTCTCAGTCAGTTGTTTACCTTATTTTTTCTTTGTGGGGCGTATTTTAATCAAAGCTAAACAAATGATTGGGATGGAGGGAGTAAAATTTAGAATTTGAAATAGTTATGGTTTGTTAGGGAGGATGATCACGCTGGTGATTGCATAACCTATTATTGTTTGGCTTGTGCTCGGTTAACTCCTTGGGTCAATTGCTCATAGAAGTGTACAAGTTATGGAAAACAGTGACATCACCTTAATTATTTGATTAACAAGTCAGCTAGCAGAGTAGTGTAGCTTGAAGTTCAAATTACATGTCCTGGTCTCGATACTGTTAATTTTGATGTGTCACTATGGTTGGGTGCATTGGTTTATCATTATACGTTTGGAGCAAGGATAATCGTAGATTGGTTGCAATGGTTGGTCACTTGGCTTTGAAATTTTGAATCCATATTCGGTTATCATTTGGATGGCTCTCTATATTGATTGGCATATTTTGGACTTGCCTTGTTATCGTACTGAACATTTCACTTGCTATATAGTCATTCTGTGTTGATCTGGTATGTTAATTGGCAGATATGATGGATGGTTTAGGAAATCTGATGACTAATTAAACATGGACCATGTTACTTGTACTATTTGCTTTGTAATTTATGTTACGCTGACACTTCACTTAGTCACCGTGTCGCGTGTCCAACACATATCATGTCTGACACGACACTTCATAGACCACAAAATTGAAATCTTCGCACAAAATAGCCCTATCCAACACTCCGACAAGTGTTAGACACGCCACCGTGTCGGAGAGTCGGTACATTTCGTAATACTCCCTCCGTTCAAGCCAATTCCATACGTTTTTATTAAAATCACTTCACATATATTGAACGAACATATTAAATTGGATTGAACGGAGAGAGTAACGTTGTTGCCTGTTGGATGCTAGAAACTCTGTGGACCTCATTAATGACAGTTGGGCTTTAAAATGTTTGTACTTAGGAAAATGGCTGACCTGCTGATAGAGATATATCTCCGTGTCTCTCATGATTTTAGCTTTAATTTATTCACTGTTGGATAAGAGAGCGAGAAATTGGTCCTCGTCACTATTCTAATGCATTATATATTTATATGTGCCTTGTATATTCGTTCTGTACAGGATCCCAGGGAAGAAGTCATCCAGGCATGGTACATGGACGACAGCGACGATGATCAGAGGCTTCCTCATCACAAGGAACCCAAAGAATATGTTTCCTTGGAGAAACTTGATGGTATAATCTTTGAAGCTTCCCTCAAAATTCTCATCAAACATTACATTTTGTTACTTTTTAGGGGATGAGTGTGTGCGTTTGGGCTGGCAGTGTGGCGTTTTCATGTTAATTTGCTGTAACTTTTCTTCTGTCTCACACAGAACTTGGAGTAACCAGCTGGCGGTTAGATGCTGACAACTATGAAACTGATGAGAAATTGAAGAAAATCCGGAAAGATCGTGGATATTCTTACATGGTAGCCTGTTTTTCTAATATCTATCATATGGAAACATTCCATTTTATATTCTACGGAAGTCATCGTAAATCTTTGTCTCTTCAGGATTTCTGTGAGGTTTGCCCAGAAAAGCTTCCAAATTATGAAGAGAAGATCAAGAATTTTTTTGAGGAACATCTTCACACTGACGAAGAGATCCGTTACTGTGTAGCTGGAAGTGGTAGGACTAATATTTTCATTTTTAGTTTACATCTTATCGTTCACTTTGCTTCCCATGAATTGAAGGAGTGTGAGGCAGTGGGGCACTGGGGTTAGTCCTTCAAATATGGTGACAACTGACAACTTTTGATATTCCATTATGCAGGATATTTCGATGTTAGGAATCGTGATGATAAATGGATACGAATCTGGGTGAAGAAAGGGGCAATGATTGTATTGCCTGCCGGAATTTACCATCGGTTCACTCTAGATTCTGACAACTACATTAAGGTATAGTTATTATGCTTCTTTTATTTTTTTTTGTGTACAGAAAGATTCAACACACTTTGATCGTTGTAATTAGAAGGCGATCTACACGTGTATATAGTGAAGGTAAGTAGTTCAGTAGATGAGCTACGTCGAGAGTACTTTAAGAATGCAATATATGAACCATCAGTTGTACTGGATGGAAATTTGACTTGCGTCCATTTTTGGGTTTTCTGAAGCTGGAAACTATTTTCCGTTACAGAAATGCTTAAAAATTGCGTATGTGCTAAATAGCGTGGAAATAGTAAACTTGCAGCATGCTTTCTACCTCTTATGAGTTATGCCTTATGTGACTGACTGATTGACAGTTTTATCTATGGGTACTCTAGTAGTGCTGTATAAGAATAGTTGAGCTTCTATGTTTGTTCATCCCAAATTATTTTCCCGATTTGACTTTTGTTGTCAAACAATGTCGACTTTGACCTATATTTCTTACCATATATGAGTAGTTTTTTTTTATGATGGAATAAAGCATAATGACTCACTAAATTGACTGCGCTTCTTTCTATTGTTAAGTAACAGTCATTTGATAAGTTTTTGGTGCAATTTTCATCTTGGGTCACTCGGAAACCGTCTCTTTGTGTTGCTAACACAAGGGTAAGACTACGTACGACCTCCTTTACTTTGCAATTTGCGGGAGCCATTGAGGCAATGGGGTAATGATGTTGTTGTCGACTGTTGAGTAGTTTTTTAGGATGGTGATAACAAGTGTCCCAAGGGCATTTGATAATATAGATAAAGTGACGTCATTTACGTCTGTATTTTTTATGTAGGAATCATGGTGATCTTAAACGCTCTTGGGTTATATATGTAAGAAAACTTATTAGGCTAAAAATAGCAAAAATAAAAAATTACCCAGTAATCATATTTAACTTCCAATCTCTTGCTCACGTAAGGCCTCTTTTGAGGATCTTTTATTCTCTCTTGTTCAATCACCTCACATGCTATCACCATGGTCTCCCCAGCATTACAAAAGTTCTCAATCCCATAAGTCACAACTACCATTTTGATGTCAAAGAGCACAGGGACAATTAAACCCTTGACCCAAATTGAATATTTAAAATGAAAATCAATTAATGGTTTCTGGAAAGGTTAAGAGTTGAGTTTTCTAGACGGAAATCCAATCCAAACCCCCATCTGGCATGTAGAGCAATACACGCCAACATCAATTAAGTTGCTTTGCATGAGATTGGTGATTGCTGAAGCTGGTGGCGTTTGGCTTATATCGTTGTTGGATAGTGATTGTTATGGGTTGATGGATGCCTTCTCATAGTCATACTTAAGGTTTTCATGGTCATGGAGAAAATGATTTTCATCAGCGGCTGGAAATGGAAGATAAAATGTAAAATTAATGATCAAAGTTGACAATGTGGTGACCCCCAAAATTATACGGGACAATAAATCAATAAATATAGGATGAAGGGAGTTGTTTTTAAGTGGCGTTTTCGCAAGTAGAATATGGCTGAACCATACATTATTTGATTTTTATGAAAACTATATTTGGTGCTTTGTAAGACTTGAGATCAATAGTTTTGACACAATCTTATCATACTTGGCTTTGCTGTAGTTTTTAGTATCAGGATTATCTGCTGTAAAAGCGTCCTTTCCTTTATTCTTATGTATTACCTCTGTTTCATTTACTTAGCTTCTCATTGCTATGGAGTACTTATTTATGAATGAATTCCTGTAGGCCATGCGCCTATTTGTTGGTGATCCCATTTGGACTCCTCATAACCGACCTAATGATGATCTGCCTGCGAGGTATGCTTTGCAGCTAAACCCATTTTAGATCTGGATATCTTTCTTGAAATTCAGTTATCGAATGTTTATGTTCGCAGGAAGGAGTATGTGGCAAACTTTGTGAACAAGGGAACATCTACACAAGCCGTTGATGCAGCAGCATGAACAAATAAATTTGGCCGGAAAATAAACTTATGAAAAAGTGTCGTACTCTTTACATATATAGTTAATACACGGGATTTTCGTTTGGTAGAAGACTTTTATGACTGTAATTTGCCATCATGATGGTGCATTTTATATGCGTTTGCATTTATCGGAATCTGGTTTAAACACTCACGCTGTCAAGTTTTTACACTTTCTCCTGAAAGAAACACCGATACAGGCGTTCCTGAAGGGAGGGTTGTAACATACTCCGTATTGTCCTGTATGTATAAACTTCAAAACTAGCTTTTGAATTTTAAGACAATTGTGTTGAAGGTCGCTTTTGCGCAAGATACAAATCCGGATGAGTTTGGCACCCGAGGACGCCTAAATAATAAAGTTCCTTGGATGGCATTCAACAAATCTATGGTGATCGAGCTAGGGGAGAATGCATGTCAGCGATGGGAATATGACTACCCGTAACCTTTGCCAGTTGTTTTTTGTGGATTATACACGCAAACGATTAGTTTTGAGTGTAGGACGGTCTGACCGTCTTACCTTAAAAGGCAAATCCACAGCAATAACCTTGCTTGGGCCCATCATTAGGCTGAAAAACACGCAGCTGAAAAGCCCAAAATAATTTCATAACCACCTCCCATTACAAAAGAATGAACCCATAAGTAGCTGCGTTTGGAACGCTTAGAAGAAAAATAAGCAAGGTCGCATACTGTACCCAAAAAGCAGGCTTTACAAGAGTTTTAGATGTAACAGTATTAGGATATTATATAGTCTTGGATATTAATTAATATCGAAGACTATAATATCCTAATTAAGCCAACCATCAAGCGCGATCCCCTAATACGAGTATCCTATCAGTGTATCTTCTCCGCTTCAAGCACCATAGGCAGCCGAAGAAGCATAAAGCTGTTAAGACAAATGTCCTGATCATCGCACACATCACTGCAACAGTTCCCTGCAATAGAATTATACATCGATCCAATACGTCAAATTCTATTAGAGCCTCAGCCGACTTAATTAGGTCGATATATATAACTTGTATTTGCTAGGGCTTTGAGCCATTACGTTATTGTATTTATATTACGGATGTACTAATGAGAAGCATGTCGATAAGGTTAAATGATTAGAGCATGCAAAAAAAGTGGTACGTTAAATGATTGAAAAAACTTATGTGAGACATAAATTAGTTATTATTACAAATTTGTTTGTTATATAACCAACTAAGGAGTAACTAACTCTTGGGAGTTTCCCTTTTCAATTTGATGTTTCTCGGTGTCAACCATTTGGATAATAATATGTCAACCAGTTTATTTTATTTTATTATTATTTTTATTTTTTTAAAAATTTTTATATTACGTTTTGATTCGGATATTCTTCGAGTGAGCATATTCACAAATAGTAGGTCTCACTTATGACGGATATGACATGTCATTTGTGATTCCCTACGTATTCTACTTTTTGTCTTATCTGATCTACCCATGTGAGTTTTAGTTGACCCGTCAAGCTTGTGACAGTTATTGTCCGATCCGTCACAAATGAGAATTTGTGATTCGCAGAAGTATATTTATACTACCTTTGTTTTCTGATCATTTTTTTTCGGTTGGAAACTACCTATGCCGAAAATTTGGCGTGATATGGGCGGCGATTTAACGGCATTAACCTATCTCACATGTCTTTGTTAAAAGATCAAACAACCATGATTAATTGCGTCCAAACCACAATTTGATAAGCGAGCTCTAGCCTGATTTGACCCGCTTTCGAGTTTTAGTTTTTTAAACTCGGAAAATTACGAGCCGATTCCAAACACAATTGAGTTTGAGTTCAAATCGGCTCAGTTACATTACGCCTCTAGTTGATATTATCAATGAGAGTATAAGATAGTCTTGTATGATCAAATTGCTCATCAAAACTTTCCTAATATAAAAAGTGAAAGATAAACAATGAATGAGACAAAACTAAAATAAAATAGGTAAATAAGTGGAAGAGATAACGGGAGTATAAACGAACGAATTAGATGAAAAAGTAGTCAAAGTACTTGTACATCAAATATAATGACAAAAAAATAATAATAAAAGAAAGTAATAAGATAAGATAAGATAAGATAAATAAAGAAAAGTATAAATTCTTTATATATTACTTATCAGTATGTATTCTGAGAGACGGTCGATATTTGTAATTCTCGGAATCTATTTGCAAGGCACCGAACCATCGAGCATGCTTCCGTTGGTAATATTTTGTCGACTTAAAAAACCAACATTGATAACCTTACAAACAATGTGCCTGGTAGTCTTAGAAGGCATTAAGTCGGCTAAATTCCAATAGTTAGCCCGGATTATTACATTGAACCTCAAGTTTTGTTTAGTAGCCATGTCGTTAGCAATTGAATCTAGAGTGATGTTCTTAAGTTGTGGGGACTTGCCACTCATCCGCAAGTGCATTATTGTCTTCGTCTCATCTCCGACTGTGGCGTAGAAAGCGTCTACCTTTGTCGACCAGAGGGACTCATGATTGTACTCCAATGACACCTTGAGCGGCTCAAATAGTACCGGTTTCCTATTGATTAAGGAAAGTGTCATGTTTAGGTCCGAGTTTAGACCCTTACTATTGTTTGAGATTGTCATGGAAGTGATATCTAATGACACAACATCGAAATTGAACGGAGCAGGGTTGTCCAGTAAGCCTATGAAAATTACGAGAGCCATGGACGAAAATATGGCAAAACAAAATAATGAAGCGATGATCCAGTCTTTGATTGTAAAATTATCACCGGTCCACTTCACGGCCATCTTCTCTTCTTAGGTTGATCTCAAGGTGGATTCAACTTTTTCAGTATATCTAATTAAATTCGTTTGTAATTTGTAAGCACATCACTCGATATTTATAGACCAAGAGTCCTAGTCGGATTAAGATTGTTTTTTTAATTATTCTATCACCAAAAAGGAAGTTAAGTATATAATAATAATTATATTAGGTAAACTAGATTTTTTTTATATAATAAAAAACTTCAAGAATATTACGAGTACGTGCCCGGGCATCACCCATAGCACCTACCAACTAGTTTTATTTTAGGATACGAAGAGTATCTCGATTCTGGACTCCTACCCTCGTCGGTCATTATGAGATCTCCCAATGCCAAGTTTAGAAAAGTAGTCGATAATAATCCATAGTTTACGTTGTTGATGATGCGACGCGTGAAAGCGTAATGGTGCAATGTTCCCAAACCGTGACCCAAAAACACAAAGACCATTCTCATTCTCATTACTACTAATTTCTCAAATCTGGTAAATTCCCATTACTACCTCCTTCCCTTATAAATTTCCAAATAAATGCCATCCGAGTTCAACTCACTCACCATCACCCACTGACTCCTCTCCTCTCGCCCGATTCCGTTCAATTTCCAATGGGCGGTGCCCCTTCTACGCCGAGTCACATTCCCGATGACTCGGCCGAGTATCTCATTGCTACGTTTGTCGGTGAGAAGACGTTTCCGATGACTTCCGAGTTTTGGCATAAATTGCTTGAGCTTCCTCTTCACCTTCATTGGCCTCCGCATCGTGTTCACCAGGCTTGCCAGTCTTTAGGTTCATATTCTTTTCTTTTACTCCCTCCGTCTCAGTCAATTGTTTTTTTAATCAACTGTAAATAAATGATTCATGTTTTTTTTATTTTTACTTAGACGCGTTGCTTTTATGTTTGATTTCTAATTTTAATTTGAAAATGGTGATCAAGGTAATGGACCCGGTGATCTGAAATGCATAATGTGAGTAGTGTAACTGATAGCCGTGATAGGGTAGTTGCTTAGCAGGGTTTAAGGTGGGTTAGTTTTATTGCGGTTGTGGAGCGAGGAGGCCTGAAGTGATGATTTAGATTTATTGTAGTTATAATGAAGTACTCTTTCCGTCTCAATTATTTATTTACCTTTTATATTTATTGTGAGAGTTATGTTAATCAAAGGTAAACAAATGTATGGAAGGGAGCCCGGAGGAAGTGGAGTAGGTTGTTAGCCAAGCTCTGGACTGGAACATGCTCTCTTTATTATAGTTAAAACAATGAAATAGGTGGTTAGCAGGGTTTTGTAACGCTGTAAGACGAGAATTGAAGGGCGTGAGATGGTATAGTTCTATACTCGCACTTATCATAACGTAGCTGGGATATGGCATAGGGCATTGACAATAGAATGGTTTTCAGGATGCTAGCTTGAAAGATCATTTTTTTTTTTTTTTTTTTTTGCAACGTGGTTGAAGAAACTGTCGTGCATTTGATTGTTTCGTTTAGTTGTTAGGGTAAAAAGGAAGAAATGGATCTCTTTGAGTATCTTAATTCCAAGCTTATCACTTAAGGCATGAAAATGAAGGATATTCTTAATCCCTGATGAAGCTGGTTATGAGATTTTGTAGGATGTACTTAACCTTAGGTCAAGGGTTCTGGATTAATTAAGCTATTCGATTACAGCATTTTCAACAGCCTGGAGTTATGTGTGCCTTTGTTGGTTTGGTGATGTTAATTATTATTGTAGTGGAGCCGCGCTGATATCTAGTAGTCATGATACGATTAGTTACCTACTGAATTATGAATCAATTCCCACGAATCACGACTCTGAATTTCATCAATTTATGGTGTTTGTGTGTAATTTTACTGAACTATGCTCTATCTGGAGCGAATTGCGTATTCATATTATGAATTCTAATTGTTAGATTACAAATCTGGTATCCTTGGTAATTGTATTTAAGAATTTAAATGGTAGGTATTACTCCATTTTGAGCAGAATTTCAACTTTAATTGAATATTTGATACTTGTAGAATCGGTTGTGTCATATACATCGTTTCTTGTGGAACCTGATGTGGTAATATTTTTAAGTTCAATATTTCCGGGTATTGAGGTAAGACCTGAAAAGATAACGCGTGTCTTTGTTTCTTTAATTGCTTCTTACAGTACAGAACAACTGCCACACAAGGCATATGGCGAAGCTATTGATCCACTTTGCATGCTGTTTGCAAGATTGTACTTCAGTTTCTGATGTTCCATCTACTTCTCTTTCCAAGGCTTTAAATGCAGTTTACTTATCTTCTGTATTTTTGAAGTATGCAATCGAAAATAGCCAGACCGATAACTTTCAAGAATTGTACCTTGCTCTGGATGAGAACGAGGCTGCACCAAGTGGATTTTCAAAAGGTAATGAAATTGACTTCCGTGATGAGTCTGATCGATAAATGTCTTGTAGAATGTTGTAGTCATTAAGTGCACTTTTTCCAGATTTGTAGGCAGTGTACAAGTGGTTGTTGTTAATTGACATTGCCTCTTGTATGATTCTTTTAAGTAGATGTGTGTCATGTGAATAACTACTAACACACCGTGGATGTTTTATGGGAGGGGGAATGGTAGTGATTAGTGAATCATCAATCATTGCTGCCACCACATCATGAATTCACGACTGACCATGGAGGGTGGGGCTTAGATACTGTTGGCTTCACGTCCGCTTCTAAGATGAATTTCAAAACTGAGATTTAATACCATGGGGCCATGGGGGTGCCTGGTGGGTGTAGATAACTTTTATGGGTCAAAGTTCCTTCTATGATACTTTATTTTTTGAATAATAAGATAGGGATAGAAATAGATCCTGGCACTTTCTTCCATCTGCTTTCCGAATACAATATGAGGGGAGATAATACCCTTTTGCATCCCTTCTTTATGTTGTTTTTTGGTGCATACCTTGCATGGTCTAACTGCAGCTTTTGCCATGTAATCTTTCACAGATCAGAGTGTTGAAAGTTTTGTCATCCTCAGTGTGCTTAACTTTATCTGCAAAGTCGAGGCTAGGTATTCTGAGTAAAAAGTTAAATTTGGATCTATAAAGTTCAATTTGATCGTTCTTCTTATACTGTTTTTTGGCTTGCCAGTCCACACACATACCGTCTTCATTACGAACTTCTTAACTTCATGATGGTTGCCATGTCCACTCAGCTTTTGTCTGGGCCTTCTCCTGGACCAAAAGATGTTCACCCTTTTACCAACGCTGTTATGGCACAGGTATTGACAACTTATTTCTTGCATATGATCTTTTGTAATGATCAAGTCTTCACTCTTTAGATCACAATAGATTTCATTTAGTTTCCCTTTTGATTTTCAGGAAACTTCTTTGGTTGCCATGGTTGTTCACAGACTACTACTAAATTACATTTCTCAACCTCGCAACAATTTAAATGGTGCATCATTCTCTGAAGGGAGTCATCCTGGTGTCTTGCAAAAAGTTGGGTCTGCTGCAGGTAATGATACAATTAATTTTTATGCCTCCTCTCATATTGCATGATTTTGATAGTTTTTGAAAAATTTAGTAGAAGTATATGGAGAATATTTGATCGTCATGACATTGCTCTTTTCCTGTTTTATATATGGAGTTGTCAGCAAAGTTTTTCTAATGTGAAAGTCATTTTCAGTACACATATATGGTGATATTTTACTTTATAGATGTAACATGATTATCGCGTTAATCAGATTTGCTTTGGAAAAAAAAGGCGGGTGGATGTGCCCATCATAAGGACCCAGACCTAGATCGGTACTACGGAGTACATGTTACTATGTTAGACCCAAACTTTACTCAGAAACACTGGACCTGAAATTATACGACCAGACCCATACCTGTACCCGTACCGCATCCAAAAAGTGTAGACCAGATTTTGGTTATTCTCCGATCTCCAACTTGTAAACGTATTTTTATGTCCCACAGTTTAGTAGTTTACAATCGCAAAATACCAAATCAGTTCAGCACCACGTAAAATCTTTTTGAATGAAAAAGATATTGTTCAAATTTGTCCTTTAACTCTGCTGGACATATATCGAGATCATCAACAATCGGCGAGAGAAGTAGATGAACATTTGAAATTGTAGAAGATAAGAAATTAAGAAGTGAAGGAGATGACATTTGAGATTGTAAAACTTAGAGTGGTAGGCAATGTTTTAAGGGATTTTAGTTCTCTTATACCTTAGTTAAAAACTTTCGAGTGAAGCAGGAAACTATATTGTATAATACGGAGTACTTGTTTTGATAAGGGAAGTCCCAATTACGATGTAATGGGATCACATTCAGTAAGCTGTAAAGTGTAAAATGAAGTGAAGCGAGGCGTCATGATGAGGAGAGTGTAGGTGATCTCATGAGTTTTTGCTGAACAATGGTAATTTCATCAATTGAATTGACATCCCAGTGCATTGTGATGGGATCGCCTCCGTTTCAACGTAATCTCTCTCTTTGTAATCCAGTTACAATGTAATGGGATCAAATTCAAACAGGTGTAAATTGAAAGTAGCAAGCTGTTTTTATGAGGAGAGCGTAGGTGATTGCATGAACTTATGTTGAATTGAGATCCCAGTGTATTGTGATGGGGAATTGGAGATCACCATCACTTCAACCTAATCTCTTTCTCTCTGCTCCTTTCACCCCTTGTTTCACCTTTTGAGATCCAATTACATTGTACAGCAGATGATCCATCACCTCCTACCAAACATGCCAATGTAGTTGCAGAAAAGAAATGGAATGATTATTATTCTAACCTTCATATATTTTAAGAATTTTAAATTTAAAGTCCTTATTGCTACTTACCAACACCCTCTTTGTTAACCTTCCTGGCCAGTATGTCTGATGCTTCTGTTTATACTCACAGCAAATTTGGTGCTGTTGCCACTCAATCTTTTTGTTGGTTCAAACTACGAAGCATCAAGAGTATTGTTGGGAAAGAGCAGTCTCCATTTGCTTCTTATTCTTGTTCATTTTCGTAAATGCGTTGTTGTTCATGACTCTTTCAATGGCCAAAAGGACGACAAAGCTGCTTCAGATGCCTTGCCTGAAAAGAAAACACATTTCTCTGAAAATCCGTACAACATGGCTTTGGAAAATGCAAGGGATGTTGAATGTAAGCACAGTCTTTATCCTTTCCGTTTCCAGGCATATCTTATGAAGCTCTGCTGATTACTTTTTAACATGCAGTTGATTGGAATGATGTTGAGGGGAATGCTCACTGTGGGCCGCTTGTGAGAATACCTTTTGCTTCCCTTTATGATACTCTAGGCATGTGAGTGCTACCCATACCATGGTTTATCTCAAATTTTAATTAGGATTATGCTTGTCTTCTCGTTCAGAGCTTTTCTCCATTTTTATAACCTATTTCTCGATGTTCCCTTCAAAATCCCTCAGCCATAATGTTGTGAAGTCTACTGATTGCGAGGTTCAGCTCTGTGTATCTCATTAAAGTTATGGTACACCGTAGCATGTAGTTCTCTATTCATAAAATCTACTGTACTTTTCTTTCTGGCATATTCAAAATTTCAAACTAAATGCCGACAATTCTGCATCTGACTAATATATCCGTCCCATTTCCCTACTGTGTAAAAGTTAAAACTTGTGCCATACATAATGTAATGAACTCAAATGGATAGTGGGACTATAATTTCAGTATGTAATAGATTGTCCTTGTACACAATTCCGTGGGACAGATTTATGGGTCTTCCACTCTTCCTGTATGCTTGTGTGTCTGATCACAGAGTTGCCCTTTTAGAGGAGTCCTGCTGTATTTTCTTGTTCACAGGCCTACTCTAGGCATAATAGCACACTCTCTTGTCGCCCTTTCCACAGTCAAACGAGAAAGAAATACTAGGGATGTCAGTGGAGCGGGGTGGGTGCGGAGGAGGGGTAACCCGCACCCGCATCCGCGAACTATAATATGTACCCACACCTGCCCCACAACCCGCGACGAATGACACTTTTCAAAACTGTCTCCGGCCCGCGGGGACCCGTTGACCCGCCAAATTATTTATCACCTCGCAAAACAATTTAAAAAAAAATTAATCTTGAATCTAAAACATACTAATCTCGTATTCTCCTACAACTTAAACAAATAAGTTTCGCAAAATGGTCTAACATTCAGTTAACTAGTACATTAGTTTTTCCCAATTGGATATGTTGGGTTTGATTTGGGCTTTTATCCTCTTTAAATTATAAATTTTATTTTTATTTTTATAAAGTATAATTATTTAGTTATTACTTTTTAATTATTATAATTGGTTTGGAGATGAGTAAGGCGGGTATAAGCGGAGCGGGAACATGCTGGGCGAGTGGGGTTGGTATGGGGCGGGTCTCATGTGATACCCGCACCCGCCCCACGACCAGCGACGAATGACACTTTTGAAACCCATCCCTACCCCACCATCCGCCAAATCACTACCCACACCTGCCCCAAGTGGGGCGGCTGCGGGGCGAGACCCGCTAAAACCCGCCCTACTGACATCCCTACCTATTGCGATGAGTAATCCATCTTATTAGTTCACGATGTTGAAGTTGGATTGAGACGGTTATTGTTACTATTATTGTTTTATGCTTTTGATTTATATTGTGTGATGATGTACTGACCGTGGTGTAACCCCTGTCATTTTTCTAATTTAATTTCGTAAACGTATTTCATTTCCGATTACGATTTAACTTGTATGACTCGGAATTTTTTCCCGAGCAATTTCTTTTTCTTCCTTGAAATTCTTAAACTTTCTTATGTCTCCAATATTCCGTGCTGTCGAGGTTTATTGTTATTTCTAACTATTTCACCTTCGTCTTAATCATTTTATTCGTATCCTAGTTCTAGTCTGAGTTAATTCGTTTGACTTTGCAATTTATTTTTATTGAACTCCTTTTAATTCCTATTAATTAACTTCTATTCTCATACATTTCATTATTATTTATAGGATCTAATTTTAATTCTTTAATTAAATTCGTACATAGTTAATTTTAGTGCGATTTCATAAACGGACCGACTTTTGTTTCACTGATCATTTCAACGACCATTTTCGAAATCCTAGTCTTGGCACCCAAGTATTTGCCGAGATATTTGTTGAAGTTGCACAACTTTTCAATTGACTACAATTTCTTATTTTTGGCATCTCTTCTAATTAGCTAATCATTACCTCTTTTGCATTATTTACTAATTTGTAATTGAGGAAAACTATTTTTTGCACTCTCTTTTAGTTGTGTATTAGGGAGAGTAATAAAACATTTCCTTAGTCAATTTTGTTCTCATCAACATTACACACATTCATTATTCACAACCCTTTGACATAATAAGAGTAAGAACTAATCAATTTGGACGTGTAGTCCTATATTCTAGACTACAGTTCTCCTCTCTTTTTAATCCAAATTTCGTAAGTGTAATTATTATCCTTATATCTTTTAAGTTATTGTCTTTGTTTAATTAATATATGATTTTAATCATATATGTTTGTTGTTTTGAAGGCTATCGTCAAGATCCTTACGACTGTTACGAGGATGAGTACTTCATCATTTCGGACATCGATTAGAGGTAACGCGTGATGGCTGACTCGATATTAAAGTAAATTGAGTAGTTGCATGTGTTATACTTGTTTTAATGTTTTTATATGATAATTGAATTTGTATATTTCAAAATTATGAACTATGATATTCTAAGATTAATAAATAATTCGATTTGCAAAATTAATATTGGCTGAGACTATTGTATGTGTCAAAATTTTTGTATATTGTCCATATTAACGTCTTTAATAAAGTTTCTGCAACTTTACGAATCTGTCTATCCGTTTTTACAATTTATTTCTCCATTTTAAAATGCTTATCTCCGAAATTTTTGGGAAGAGCTCATGTTTATTCTAAGTGTAGAGTATCCCTATAAAATTTTATAATTTTTGACCTTGTCGTTTTTTCACAATAAATTATTTATGAACAACTTGATTATTTACTCGCGAATCTAACTGTAGTTCAAAGATTAATTCGAAAACCTATTTTACACTATGAAATTGTTCTGGATCTTTTTTTTTACATAAACTTTAAAGAGTGTATATAATTTTAGGATTTTACTTTGCCCGAAAATGTTTTGCTAAACATGTATTATGAACTGATACTTTTCGGGTGTCGATTTCTGTCAAACTTTAAAGATCATTTTATAAACCTTTGTAAATTTCATAACTTGATAGTAGTCGTCTAATAGAGATTACAGCTAAGAGTCTTAGAACCTAACCCAATTGGCTTTGCATCTTTTTGATTTTTCTAGAATTAATTATGATTTTTATAGCGAGGATGTTCGGTTTTCGAAGTTCGAACACCCCGCGCTTTTCGAATATTAAATAATCGCTTATATTTAGATTAATTATAATTTAAAGCTATTTTCGTAAAAATATAGTTAATGTGATAGGATATTGAGTGTGGTGATTATTTAACTATTTAGTTAGTTAGCTAGTTAGAATCGGGTTTTGTAGTGTTTCCCGACTCACTTTTGGGTTGTTTGGGCTTGAATCGCTATTTGGGCCTATTTCATTTGGTTCTCCTTACTCCCTTACCCTCCATCTTCATCCTCATAATAACAAAATATGATTTTTGTACTCTCTGTCCTCTTCCATATAAACCACCATTGAAATCTTAGATCTCAAGCTTCAAATCCTCATATCTCCTTCATTACTTCTTCGTTTTCGTTGATTCTCGCGACATTCTTCTCCTCTTCCCATTCTCCTTCTTTTAACGTAAGAAAGTCTCCGTCTTTCTTTAGTTTCTGGAAATCCGTCTTTCTAGGGTTTGATGAATTTCACTCATAATATGGTTTTTTTGTTTAGGTGTTAACTTGGACGACCCGGAGATCGATTCTTACGTCATAGAAGACGAGCTAAACAATTTGAAGACGCTATAAGGTAACGGTGATGGGTTACTCGACATTTACATCTAAATTATGTGCATTTATGTGTTAGTATTAGTTTGGAGAAGGTTAGAATGAATGGAAGATAATATGAGTCGTTTATATGTAATTTATAAGTTTGAATGTAGTTTGATGCAAATTCCTATGATTTACATATGTTTGATTCACATGAGTACAAGATGACTTACGTGCTTCATTTCTCTATTGGAAAACCGTCTTACATGTATAAAATGCTGGATTACATGATGTAGAAACATGTTAGGATGGATGAATAATGTTCTTAGATGATTTGAATCGATTTCCACATGTTTAGGTTGAATTTCGCGTATTTTGGTCCCCAGCCGGCTGACCGGCCACCGGTTACCCCACCGGCTGGGAACCCACTGTTGTTTGCCAAATATAATTCGTAAGAAGCATTTTCCCAGCCGGCCAACCGGCCGCCGGTCATCAACCGTCTGGGAGGCCCCTGTAGTTGTCCCAAATAAATTGTTTAGAGACGTTTTTCCAGCCGGCTGACCGGCCACCGGCCACCCGGATCGGCTGGGAGTCTCATTTGGATTTATGTTAAACTTGACATTGACCTGGGATGCCCAACCGGCTGACCGGACACCGGTCCCACACCGGCCGGGAGCCCTCTGTATTCCCTATTTCACTTGACTTATACCGAATGATGTATGATTCGTTTATGCTTTTAAGTATGTTGTTGATTGCTCATTGACGTCTCATATTGTTGGTTGCTCGCGTTCGTCATGCGGTTATGCGGGATAACATGTTGCTGGCCTTTATCGCTCTTTGCATTCATGTATGGTCATGCTATGGCAATTTGACGCTTTTACGCCACTACCTTGGGAGTTAGGCCAGGTAGATTGGATAGCTCAATCTCTTTCCGCCTCCTCCTGAGCGATTATGAGGCATGGTAGGTACTCGACTTCCGTTTTGTCGATCGAGTCTTGGATGCGAAACGTTTATCGCATGTCGTCTCGGATAAGTGTGACCTTATAAGGATCTGGCCAGGTTAGACTAGGAATAAGATACTTGATATCGATGTCTTACCAGAACGAATTGAGTCTTAGAGTAGTAAAATGTTTCCATTACCTGAGTTTGCATGAGTCACGGTCATGGTTGTCAAGAGTCGATGTCTACTTGTACGATTTGGATACTATTGCTTATTATAGATTTATGCTACGTATTTACTATCTTTTGCTCATGCCTTCATTCGCGTACAATCACTATATACGGTTCACCATGTTTGATTATGCCTTTCTATTGCTATCTTTGTTATTATATTACGTTGTACCTTTATCTTGATGAAATGTGGCTGGGAGAATCCTGAGTTACTCCTCACTGACTGTGGCATTCATGTTTCATGAATGACATGTTCAAGTCGGTGCTAATTGGGGTGAAGATTTGTGTGAGCTAGTGAGTGTAGACATGTGACATTACCTTACGATTAGTTTAGACTCATGTTTTATGTTATATTCGTGGGCTATCTTTTCCCCCTTTTTACACCTAGACTTAGTTATGTTTATTCACACTTGTTATCGTTGAATTTCGTTTATGATACCGTGCGCTACTTTATTTAAAAAGTTTTTAAAACACGTATTTTCGCTACATGTTGCATGATTTATTTATTGCATTATCGCGAGGGTATTACAGTGTTACAATCTTCCTTCATTTTAAAAAGTTTCGACCTCGAAACATGAAGTAAGGAAAACTACCTCAAGAAAACAAACTAGGATACTTGCTACGCATAGAAGCTTCGGTCTCCCACGTTTCTTCTTTAACAATTCCACATTTCCAAAGCAATTTCACTAGGGGCACTACCTTACTTCTCAACTTCTTGTCCTTCTTGCCCAAGATGCAAATCGGTTTCTCTTCAAAAGATAGGCTTGGTTCGAGTTTAGGAACTTTCTCTTTCAATACATAACTAGGGTCACTAATATAATTTATAAGTTGCGAAACATGAAAAATGTCGTGAACTTTACTCAAACTCGGCGGCAAAATAAGCTTGTAGGCCACGACACCAATCTTCTTCACTACATCGTAAGGTCCAATGTACTTGGGGCTGAACTTTCCTTTCACACCGAACCTCTTCACACCTTTCTTCGGGGACACCTTCAAGAATACTCTATCACCAACTTCAAATTCCAAGGGTCGACGGCGAACATCGGCGTAAGACTTTTGGCGATCGTTAGCGGCTTTCATTCTTTCACGGATGAGCTTCACATCGTCATTAGTATCGGCGAGCTTGTGGGATCCTAGGTCATGAACATCACTTGCTTGATCCCAACAAATTGAACTACGACACTTCCTTCCAAACAAGGCTTCATACGAGGCCATATTGATGAAAGCATTATAACGATTGTTGTAGGAGAATTCCACCAAAGGTAAGCTCTTTTCCCAACTTGAGTTGAGGTCTAAGGCACAAGCACATAACAAATCTTCAAGTGTTTTAATAATCAACTCGGTTTGTCCGTCTGTAGCATCATGAAAAGCGGTACTCATTAACAGCTTGCTTCCCATGACATCTTGCAAAGCTTTCCAAAATCTTGTGCAAAACTTTGGGTCACGATCCGACACGATCAATTTTGGAACACCATGGTAACGAACGATCTCTTCTACATAGGCACTAGCTAGTCTATCCAAGCTCCAAGTCTCTTTGATGGGGATGAATCTAGCACCCTTGGTCAAATGATCTACAATCACCCAAACGACACTCTTGGTCAAATGATCATTTCCACTTCCACAAAGGAATATCCAAGGGTTGAAGCAGTCCTCCGGGTCTTTTGTGATCAATCTTCACTTGTTGGCATGTGAGACACCTTCTCACATAAGTTGCAATGTCACTCCTCAATCTAGGCCACCAAAATTGAAGTCTCAAGTCTTGGTACATCTTGTCACCTCCGGAATGAATCGAATAAGGGGATAGGTGAGCTTCATCAAGGATCTTCTTTCTCAACTCGGCAACGTCGGGGACGTAAAAGCGGCCACGAAAGCGGAGAATTCCACTAGCATCAATCTCAAAGTCTTTAGCTTTCCCTTCATGTAGCAAGGCTTGAATCATCTTAAACTTGGCATCATCCACTAGGTTGTCACGGATCTCAAGGTGAAGAACGGGTTCGGCCACTAAAGCACCAAGGTAGTCAAAGCCTCTCTCCACAAGTTGTATCTCCAATCTACGGAAATAGGCACAAAGGACACTCAAGGAATGAGTAGTTTTCCTACTAAGGGCGTCGCAACAACATTGGCTTTTCCTTCATGGTATAGCAATTCCACATCGTAGTCGTTCACTAACTTAAACCAACGGCGTTGTCGCATGTTCAACTCTTTTTGTGTGAAGATGCATCTCAAACTCTTGTGGTCGGTGTAGACACGGCAATGAACTTCAATGAGGTAGTGTCTCCAAATATTCAAGGCATGAACAACGACGGTTAACTCAAGATCATGAGTTGGATAGTTCACCTCATGAACTCTCAACTTACGTGAAGTGTAGGCAGCAACTCTACAGTTTTGCATGAGTACACAACCTAATCCAAGTTTAGAAGCATCACAATACACATCGAAGTCGACACCATCCTCAGGCAAGGTCAAAACGGGAGCGGTAGTCAATCTTCTCTTTCAGCTCTAGGAAGGCTTCTTCACAAGCTTCAGTCCACACAAACTTGGTCTCTTTCTTCAAAAGTTGAGTCATCGGTCTAGCAAGCTTAGAGAAATCTTCCACGAAACGACGGTAGTATCCCGCTAAACCTAAGAAGCTTCGAATCTCACTAACATCGGCAGGGCTCTTCCAATCTAACACGGCCTTAATCTTTGAAGGGTCTACCTTGACACCTTCCCTAAATATCACATGTCCAAGGAAAGATACTTCGGACAACCAAAATTCACACTTGGAAAACTTAGCAAACCACTTTTGATGGCAAAGAACTCCCAAAATGGTACGAAGATGATCGACATGCTCTTCCTCGGACTTAGAATAGATGAGAATATCGTCGATGAA
>JAOWBH010043095.1:3972-15429 GCA_028566215.1 Silene coronaria
CATCGAACCAATAAATATGGGCATATACCTAGACTCTAAAGAACATAGGATAGGGACAACCCTAGACTCGACAGAAAAAGGCGGAATTTTTTGAAATTCTTAACGAATTCAAAGACGTTTTCGCCTGGTCTTACAAAGACATGCCAGGATAGACAGGGATGAAGTTGAGCACTGAATTCCCATCAAGCCAGGGTATAAGCCAGTAAAACAGAAGCTTCGATAGATGAGATCAAAGTGGGCTCTAAAAATCAAAGAAGAAATAGACAAATAATTCAAAGCCGGGTTCATCAAAGTTTTCGAGTATTCAAACTGGGTGGCTAATGTAGTCCCCGTACCCAAAAAGTATGGGCGAATCCGGGTTTGTGTCGATTTCAGAGACCTGAATAGAACCAGTCTGAAAGATGATTTTCCACTGCCTCACATTGACATCTTGGTAGATAATACAACTGATCATGCGCTACTATCATTCATGGATGGTATGCATAGCATAATCAAATCAAAATGGACGAAGAGGACATGCACAAGATTGCGTTCATTACAGCATGGGGTACCTATTGCTACACAGTTATGTCATTCGGGTTGATAAATGCTGGAGCTACTTACCAACGGGCCGCTACGACTTTGTTACATGACATGATGCATAAGGAAGAGGAGGTATACGTGGATGATATGATTGTCAAGTTGAAGTATCGCGAAGGACATCTTGTGAACCTGCGACGATTCTTTCTTAGACTCCGCAAGTATAACATGAGGCTCAATCCTATAAAGTGCGCATTCAGAGTCACATCAGGCAAATTGTTAGGCTATATAGCCAGCCAACAAGGAATAGAGATTGATCCATCCAAGATCAAAGCTCTGATCGAAATGCCTCAATCTCAGACAAAAAGAGACGTAAGAGGTTTTCTAGGCAAGGTGCAATACATCAGTCGGTTCATTTCAAAGCTCACCATGATTTGTGAACCAATATTCAAAAAATTGAAGAAAGCAACCAACACGATATGGGATGATGATTGCTAAAAAGCATTTTACAGGATAAAGAAGATACTGGCTAAGCCACCAGTCCTTATGCTACCTCAAAGAGACCAACCTCTGTCTTTATACCTCACGGTTACAGACACAGCCATGGGAGCCATGCTTTCCCAAACGGTTGAGAATGAAGAGAGATCTATCTACTACCTTAGTAAGAAGTTCTTGGAGTATGAGATCAAATACTCATCTCTCGAGAAGAATTGCCTCGCTCTTGTGTGAGCAACTTAGAAATTGCGCCATTATATGCTTCGTTATTCAGTCAACGTGTACTAAAAAATGGATCCGATCAAGTACATATTCGAGAAGCCAGTGCTCAATGGTCGTTTAACGCGATGGACGCCGATGCTTTCAGAATTCGATCTTAAGTTCGTTTCTCTAAAAATTATCAAAGGGCGAGCAGTAGCCGAATTCTTTGCAGAAAATCCAATCCAGGATACACAAGTTATGGATACATGGTCATTTCCAGATGAAGACATTCTGTACACCAATACCGAGTCTTGGGACCATTACTTTGACGGGGCTTCTAACTTAAAAGGGTACGGAATATGAGTGTTGCTTATTTCTCCTGAAGGCGAGCATACACCAATTTTGATCGAACGCGACTTCGAGGTGACCAATAATGTTGCAGAATACGAAGCTTGCCTCATAGGTTTACAAACAGTTGTGAGTTTGGATATAAAGAGGCTGCAAGTACATGATCCTAATAATCAATCAGATCACCGATCCATAGAAAATCCAAAGTGAAAGTCTCGCACCTTACCATGCGAGGATAGACCATGTGGCTCAGTTCTTTGGCCAAGTCACTTATTTGCATCTGCCTAGGGAAGAAAGTCAGTTTGCAGACGCTCTTGCGAAACTCGCACCATTGATTAATATGCCTGATAATATGGTTGAAATGCCACTATGCATCGAAAGACATTCAGAACTAGCTTATGTGCACTTCTTGACCTGAGACGAAGAAAATCAGGAAGAGTCTTGGTACTAAGCCATCTTAAATTACAAACTCAACGGTGATTACCCGCTAGATATGGATAAAAGAGGTCATAGAGCTATACGAGTTCTGGTTGCACAATATGCCTTAAATCAGGGAGAATTATACAAGAGAAAACCCCAAGGTGTCATTTTGCTTTGCCTCGATCATTCGAAAGCAAAGAAGGTTATGAAGGAAGTTCGTAATGGAGAATGAGGTCCTCACATGAGTGGGCCTATGATGGCAAAGAAAATAATGCATCTGGGATACTTCTGGACGACTATGGATGCAGATTGTGCCAAATACGTGTGACATTGTCATAATTGTCAGATTTTCGGGAATTTACAATATGTTCCACCATCTTTGCTCTATACAATGACATCTCCTTGGCCATTCTCTACATCGGGAATAGACATTATAGGGAAGATCACCCCACCTGGAACGGGAGGTCACTGCTACATTTTGGTCGTCATCTATTACTTCACAAAATGGGTTGAAGCAGCTTCCTACAACACCCTAACATCCAAACAGGTGGCTAAGTTCATACTCCGTATAAGTCAACCTTATATGTCGATATGGATGTCTACATGAGATTATCAGCGACAATGGGTCACATTTCTAAGCAAAGACGGAACAATTGCTGGCCAAAAACCAAATCCAACACCATCATTCTTCTCCATACAGACCTCAGACAAATGGCGTCGTTAAAGTAGCAAACAAGAATGTCGTGACAATGCTAAACAAAATGATAGACAACTACCACGACTGGCCAAATAAGATACCATTTGCATTATAAGGGTATCGAACTTCAGTTAGGATGCCCACTAGGGCTACTCCTTTCTATCTGACTTTCGGAATGGAAGCAATGCAACCAGTAGAGCTAGAGATCCCATCCCTCTGCATTCTACTTGAAAGTCAGATTCCAGAGGCAGGATGGAATAGACAAAGACATGAAGAACTCATCCTCTTGGATGAACGACGATTACAGGCTTTGCATAATGTTCAGTTGTATCAAGCAAGAATCTGGAGGGCTTTCAACAAGAAGGTGATACCAAGAAATATAAGGGAAGGGGATTTGGTGCTCAAATCCGTTCGCGCTCTATTACCGGTCGACCCTAAAGTAAAATTTAAACCTAACTGGGCCAGACCCTATCTTGTTAAGACTATCCTATCAGGAGAGGTGGTTAGAATCACAGACTTAGATCGGGAATGAGTTTTCAAACCCAGCTAATCTAGACCAACTAAAGAAGTACTATCCCTGACTTACACCGTGCCTCGCGAATTCGCACGTGACACTCTTGTGTCACTACGGCCCTTGGCCACCTTTTGATGTCATTTTCGCTCTTGCATTTTGACATTTCTGATTATCCTCTATATCTTCAAAATAATTTAATTGCATTTCTGGAGTAAGTAAAGCACCATGCTTATCGTTACTAAGTTCATTATAAAACTCTTGCTTTGAACATTTATTCCTTTGCGCATTTTAAACTACGTCGTTGGTTTGATTTCATCTTAATGGTGAATACGTAGGCAATCCTTTCTAAGGATACAACCACATCTTTATTGGCTGAATAGAAGGACGGTTTTTAATTAAATGGAATTTGAAAGAATAAATAACTAGGAACAATATCAAGGTTTCTAACCAATTCAACTGTTTTATTCAAATAACAATAATATGAATGTTGTACATAAAGTATAGGCTAGGATTCTAAAAACCCCGTCATTTATTGCAAAAAATAATATCAAATAATAAATAATAAAAGACAAAGGCTTATTCCAAATCTTCCATGTTCCCTTTGCCTTTGTCATTTTTCTTGTCATATCGGCCTCGAGGTGGTCGCTCTTGCACTATCTCTAACCTAATCACCAAGGGTCTTTCTCATGGCCATGATCTTCCATCTCTCGTAATCACCATCTCCTTGACATGAGGAGTCTTTCTTGGTTTCTTTCTAGGACGGGCAACTTGGGGTTCTGCTTCGATTTCAAATGAATACTCTTGCTTATCCCTAGCAGCATCGTACTTCGTATAGTCAATCAGCTCACTCTTCTTTAGCTTCTCGCGCTCCTCAGAAGTGCTAGCTTGGGTCTATTGGTAGTACAAGTCAGATAACCATAATGAACCAGGAGGGACGGGTATATACCACATATTTCTCTACATCCAACGAATAGCCCATTCGTGGCTGGTTTTTGACGAATGATCAAGAGCAGTCTGGGGCACGGTATCAAACATTGGAATCTTTTGTTTTAAACCAACCTGTCTAAAAAATCTCTCCGGGAAAATGTTCACCATGAACTCAAAGCCAGGCACACGAATGGATCGTGTGGAGTCAAGTGATGACACTCTAGTTAGCGCCTTCAACCGCTACCACGGGACAATCCATCTAATTAAGGGTCTTCCCTCACTTTTCAGTTTGTTTTCCCAATAATTATAGATTCGGGTAAAGTCAATATTAAAGAGCCAGGTCCCCACCACAATGGAGTGGGAACGATAGTTAAGGACATTAACTGGGGGCTCGATTAGTCTTAGTTTCTCCATGAGCCATATCTATGAATGAGCAACCGATTACCGACAGAAATAAAAAAAAAAAAATAGAGAAAGAAACAAAAAAAAAGGAAAAAGAAAGGTTGTCCATTTTACAAGTAAAATGAGCGGACTCCTAAGGTATGGTAAGTCACGGTTGGCTTTTCGGTTGTCCAAACCAAGTACGGTCTCTCCTAAAATCAAGCATGTCGGGCTCCTGCGCAACTCCATTTGTTCGACGATGGACAGAAATCATGGATAACCTCTCATATCCTTATCCACGTGTCCACAAAAAATATAACAATGGAGGAGGCAAAATCCAAAGGCTCTACATCTCTAAGCATATGATAAGGTAGGATCATCCCTATCCATGAATCGGTCGAAGAACTCAAACATTCTCACACCCTTTGACGTTACTAGGTGGTCTACTACAGCTCGGGTGAGGCCTAAGAAGTCTCTAAAATTGTTTTTATAGCCCTGGTAACTAGGTGGCACTACTGGAGCATTTTCTACATCCCAACCACCAACCGCAATATCTCCTCGAGAAGTGGGCAAATTTCACCTCCCGAAAATGCAAAAAAATGAAAAGACGGATTCCAATATTCAAGACAAGCATCGAGAAAGGATTTTAATACGTTAACTTGCTTTAGGCTAATGATAATTCCTACTCCATATGCCTCCATATCATGCTTTTCTACATTTTTGAACTCGTTGAGCCACACCTTGACTCAGGTTTCGAAAATATCCATATTTATTTTTGAGAAATATTTTCTTAAGAATTTATAAGAATACGATTTGTGACGAGAATTGTGTGTATATGTTTCGGAGGCATCTCCTATTTATAACTTTTCGGCCTTCCAAATTTCGCTCAGGAAGAAACTCTCTGGAGAGAAAACTCAGCGTCTGCTGCGCCTTCAGGAAGGATCGCAGCAGTGGCTGCGCCCTTTCCTGGGGCACTTTCGCTGGAAGACAATTTCAACCACTTTCCATATTTGGTTTTTGGCATGTTTTTCCTATTCCTATAGGATCTACATATGCAATTCCGGAATTTTCTTAGATTTTGATTCCCGTCGACGATGGGACCCATATTTCAAGACATTTCCGCGACATTTTCGACTTTCGCTTCAAACTACGATGCACACTTACCCATTTCTTTTATTTTATTTTTTATTTTTGGGGATATCACTCCCCGTTTCGAGTCGCATTTTGTTATGCAATTTAGGTCACCCCATTTAGCGGGCATTTTCTTCGTTTTGGTCAACGTTTGCATTTGATTGTTCAGCCATCATTCAATTACTCAAATATTTTAATTGATTCAATTGTTGTGAATTTTTTCAACTTTTACTTGCTTTATTATGTGATTACGTGATTATATGCGTGTTATGTCATTTTTTTATATTTTTCGGCGGCATAAGGGCTGAAATATTACCTAGCCAAACCTGTATGTAAGCTAACCTGCAGGTACACAGTTTCCAACAAAGCTCCATTGGCACGCAGGCCAGATATATACATCAAAACGAAGAGTTATATACAACAAAAGGCTATTTACAAATGTTCGAACTTATGTCCATCATTAAGCTCAAGCGTCATCAAACAAAAGGTCATATAACTCCTCCTGGAAGGCCAAACGCTCCTGGAAAGCGACAATATCCGTGTCACGAGCCTCGAGCTCTCGCTCCGAACTGGCCAAGTCCCCTCGAATCACTGCCAACTCTGCCTCTAGCTCACGCTCACGCTACATGATGAAATGATGGTTATTATGACACGACGCGAATGACATCATTGTCAAATGAAAATGAAAGAAGAAAAGGTTCATACTTGTGTCTTCGAGCCACCAGCTAGAGCCTCTACAGCTGTCGCCCTGAGGCGGTTATCCATCCGCCATAGCTCGACATGACTCGACGGCCGCATTTGCATTCCGAGTTTAAAATCATCAAAGACATGTTCATACATGTGACAAAAAAAAAAGTAAGACTCAAAACTAGAAGCTTACTCTCTTGACGACGTGCTGCCACTCGTCAAGCCCAGCATCCGTCACCTCCTCCGAGAAGGTATCTATAGTCGTATGTACCACCGTACCAGCAACTGGTCCAGGGTACTCCAATGTATCCGGATAAGCTGGGGGCTCAGCGCCCGCCTCGTCTATCTCCATATACAAAGACATCAGTTGGTAGCTAATAGAAATAAGTAATGGTTATTCAAATACAAGTGAAAAGAATCAATACGTACCACAATCGGCCAGTGAGCTAGCGGTCTCTGAACGAACTCGGAATAATACAAGTCCGGAAGGAAGAGGGCATCACCACTAGCCCCAACTAAGTCTGTCGTCCTCTCGACGGCAAAAGGCTCTCTAAACATCGTTCGCGGTGGATCGGTAGAGACAACGAAGCGATCACTAGAGCACTGATGAGCTAAGCGCTCACCCAAGTACCAAACTGGTCCCATAGGCGTCGCTAGGAGAAGCCTACATGAACTCCTAGACCTAAGACGGTTAACTACAAAAGCCGGAGCTCCCAAATAGGCCTCTTAAGGCCTCGGTGTCCATTAATCCAATACCAAGGCGGTATGAGATGATGAAATGAAAACAAAATGAAACAAGGAAGGATAAAGTAGAGAAAATTTACTCACGTTATCCAACTTCAACGCATTCACCTGCCTCCTGCAAGTGTCATAAAAAGATCGTTGACTCTTCTTTCGGCAGATGATCCAATCCCTCACCACGGGATACTGTCGGGTTACATCCGCACCCCTCGCCGGGGCAAAGTCGGCGAAATAGGAGTATATCCAAGCCCGCAAATGCCAAAAAGAAGGGTTATAAACGATCTTTCATTATAACAAGAGTTTGAAAACTCATATATACGATAATTCGTAATTTCAAAATCAGGACTCGAGTTCAAACACAAGTATTTCTACGATCTTTCATTGTTTTAAGATGAGAATCATTTTCCATCTATACGACCATTCGTTGTATTTATTTAACAGTGGAAAAATGAAATTTAAAGATAGATTGTATACCTCCAGAATGAGTTCAGGACCAACGGTAGCAAAAGAAGGCCCCTTCTCGATCAGCTCGGGATGGACCATGACCTTCAAGTATCGTGTAAGGACCTCAAAACTAGGAGTAATCCAGTCAAAGCTGCCCAAGCTATCCAAGTCAGCCAAATACAGAAGCAACTTCGTTGATAGTTGCTCCCCAGTGTCACCAAAGTAAATCGATGACAAGAACCACCACAACTACAACCGAGCTCTCTGCTCTGGTGTACACGTCGTAGGGGTCACCTCAGCCTCGCAAGTAGTTATCTAAACCGTAGCCGGCCTCTTGACGTCAAATTAATCTCTCACATAGGAATTGGGCACTAAACCAGGAACTCTAACAACGTCCTTGGGCAGGTTCCTGCCTATCAGCCTCCTAGCCTTCGTCGAGTCGGCTTGCATAGCCATCTCGGGCCATGCCATCTCCTTCTCTCCGCAAGGAAGACCAGAGATTAGGCTAAAATCCTCCAAAGTAACTCAGATCTCACCGAATGGCATGTGAAAGGTCGAGGCCGTGTCCTAGAATCGATCCAGGAAAGCTCGGATCAGACACATATTAGCCTGAATCTGCTTCGCTTGGATCTCCACCCAAGCCTTCACCAAAGGTCTAAAGGAAATTCGATCGATCATGAGCCTCTCCTCCTCGGTAATCTTACCACGAGCCTCCATCATCGTGGTATAGCCAAAGAAGGATTGCATATTGCCGGCATAAATTCAAAGACATAAGCATCGAACCAAAAAGAAGAAGAAAAAAAAAAGTAAAGGGAGGAGGAAGAAGTTTACCATGCTCCTCGGCCCCCGATACGATAAGTGGCTCTCTGCGGCAAAAATGAGATGGCGACCATCACATTTCTCAGCCCAGTCTGGAGTCGGAGCTAATTGACGGCCCCTACTCCACGTCCGGACTCGCCTAGAAGTCTTCTCTGTCTCTTGAGCCTCTCGGATGCCCGTATGAAGCACAATAGCACGCTCTATCTTATACTCGTACTCAATAGGGTCATCGTCACGACCTGAAGTCGAAGCAACGTCACCTGCAACCAAACGATAAAAAACAAGAGCAAAAATTGCGATTTTAAGCCATTTTCTGAGCCAAATACATTCAAAGTCGACATTTATGTTCATTTCACGCTCCTATGTGTCTATAACAAGCCTCGTATCATAGGCGAGTCGAAAATTCGGCAGCATTCCATTTAGAATGCGAACCATCTGCCAAAAGAAAGTGTCCCGAAGGCGCGATAACAAGCTGTAAATTTGATCATACACAAAGTTTACCCATAATCTCGGGGTTCCAAAACAACAAGTTTCATCAAAATTCGACATGTTTCGAGTCATTTTCGAGCCTTATAAGCGATTTTGTACAAAACCGTCTCAAGCTAGCCTAAATTCACTTACGGTGGATGAAAACATGAAGTGAACATATGGATTTACTCCTGGAAAGGCCAATTGCACATTCCTAATGTCAATTTCATGAGATAAATCCGTTTGGGACGAAATCCCCAAATTTTCGAATTATGGGGATGATGAACCCTAATTTTCTACTTCAAAGTCAAGCTACAAAGACGAAATTAAGCAAAGACGGAATATATACCTGGATGAGTCATGATCAATGGCGAGATTAGGTGTGATTTTTGATGAATTTTCGAGTTTTTTAGAGAAGAATATCGAAAGTTTGTGTTTTTGAGATAATGAACAAACTCGCGCCTGAATTTCCTGTTTTTCTGAACTTAGGCAGACTTGAGAAGAGTCGCAGCAAGGGCTGCTCCCCTTCCTCAAGTCGCAGCTCTTGTTGCGCCAGTTCCCCAGCATGTTTCCAGCAACAATTGCATTTCTCTCCTTTTGAAAGTTCGTTATAAGTTTGTTAGGCGTGGGCCATACCCCTTAGCAATTATCTAATCGAATTTGTTTATTCGAATTTATTTATCCGAATAGTTTAAGGATCTTTCCTTTTCGGGCTGGTCTTCCGATCTAGTTTTCCCCATCGGATATTTCCCGGGACGTTTTATCACGAGCATCATATTATTTCCCCAACGAGAGTCCATTACTTTTGTCAAGTCATCAGATTTTCAGACTATTATCATCCTCAGCAAAGTCTGCTTGATACTGACATAAGCCGACTCAGCACAGGAAAAACCAGACTCAACACAAGACAATTCAACACGACAACAAGAGACACAAGGTAACTTGACGCCAAACGAAATCCTTTCCACACAAGCAATTTAACGCCATAGGAAATTTAATCCATACTGGCAATTTAACGCCAGAAGAAATCCTTTTAGCGGAAGTCACCGGCAATTTAACGCCAGACGAAATTCTTTTAGCAGAGTTCTCAGGTATGTTTCTTCTTATGGCTGGCGAGCTTCCTTACGCCATAGCCCAGGTTGTAATCTTCGATTGACTAGCGGGCTATACTTTGACTTTGTCCTTTTCCAAGCCTCAGTCAAAGTGGGAGCTCTATAAACACCTCGTTCTGCACCTCTCGACAAACATCCGAAAATGATTGGACCGCATGTTTAGCATATAGTGCAATTTTATGACATTTAGTAAAATGGTCATCAAGTGGTAGCTCAAATACTCCTGTCCACCCCTTGGTCGTCATCTACGTGCCGATACGCTCATTTTGACAGTAATTAGAGTTCATTTGGAGTTCTGGTAAAAAACTGTCTTCATTTTCTAAAACGGTCTCAACCCGTCTCAGAATATTCTGGAATTTCGTCGCCAAATATTATTTAATTATATATTTCGACAAAATATCTTGCCTTGCGGCAAAATCAAACTAGAGGCAAATATCTCGTTATTAGTTTAAATAGAGGCAATATCCTGGGCCTGTTTCCCAACTGATTTCGTCTTTCCTAAACCTTACCTCATTATTAGTATAAATAGAGGCCCTCATACCTCGTACTCTTCACGCAAGTGTTCTCTCCTTCTCTTCTCTCTCTTTGTATTCTAGACCACGTGCTCTTGCTATCGACAACAACGTGCTTGATCTATTCGACCATGTTAGCTCGAATCCTTTCGAGTACCCGTCACGTTTTGCATGACCGACCCATTTGACCACTACATACCGACTTAAACAACAACAACAACACATTTAATCAACTTAATTTCTTTGTTAATTCAAAGACACTTCCATATACATTAATCGAGTCAAGTTACCACTAAAAGACGTTTTTCGTTAAATCTCGCATCACTAACATGTAAGTCTGACTGAGGGTGTAATCTCGTAATTCACAACTTTGTAATTTTATTTTAATATTCACGTCATGTAGATGTCAAATAATCACTTTTTGTTTATTTTTAATACCTTTTTAAAACATTTTCTACGAAGTCAGCAGAGAAACAGGCTGGAGATAGGACGCACCAGGGGACGCTTCTTTGGAATTAACGCAGCACTGGTTGCGCCTCTTCCAGAGGATGCTTGTCTTCTGGTTCATCCTTCTTCTTCCTCGAGCTTTTTCTGGTTTCGTGTTTTGTATTATTTTTCAGATTTCTTCATTCTTTTCTTTTAGTTTATCTTTTCCAACCTTTTTTATTTATTCTTTTCTATCTAAAATCATCGATAATTAATATCGATTGATTTCCGTCATTAAAATCAATTCCGGGTTCGAGAAGTTCGATTTTCAATATCGAATTTCTTCAATTCGCATATTTTCTAAGCTTTATTCTTCATTCTTTAGCTTTAATTCGTTCTTGTCTAATTTTAGGTTGTAATTTGTATAATTCATCGATTTTCCATCTTTAAACCTGACTTGTATCGCTTGTGAATCATGTTTAGAAGTATTTTAATTATTTTACATGTGCTAAAATTCATTAAACCACTTCCTTCGAGTTATAATAGTAATTAATGAATTAAAATTACCCAACGAACTTAACGGATTGCGATTCTGACTTTCACAGACTTCCAACC
>JAOWBH010043422.1:0-15425 GCA_028566215.1 Silene coronaria
TTTCAGTTGTGATTACAAACCCCATTAACAGCAGCACCAACAACAATCCCAATTTCTTCAAAAACAATTAACCAACAACCCACATCCACATCCAAAATTGAATCTCACTTTCATACTAATTCACCAATAATAAACAGCTTCAAGCACTCTGTAATGTGAACAACAATGGCGATGCCATGGAGTGTAACACTATGGATGTCAGAAATGGTGTGGTTAGCGTTAATTGGTTGGGTTTCTTCTTGCTTCATCATCGCCGATGAGATCGCCAATTCTCTTCGCTCCGCCGATATCGCCGTCTTCCATCTCGCTTGATTTCTCTCTTCCTTTCTTCTTCGTGAGTTTCTCCTTTTATTTCTCTCCTTTTCAATTTTTGTATTATTCAGATTTGTTAGTGTTTTGATTATGTGTGTACTTGGATTGATTGCTGTTTATTCAGATTTGATAGGTTTTTGCTATTCTGTGTACTAAAGCCGTGTTCTTTTCGACTTAATTTCAGTTCAATTCAGTTTCGTTCTTCAAATCAGTTGAGTTCAGATAGTTTCCATTAAAAAAAAATGAGGCCTATGGTTGATTTGCTGATTTTGCTTGTTCGTTTAAATTTTGTGTTATTAAGATTTGTTAGGGTCTGATTATGTGTATACTAGGATTTTGTTGTAGAAAAATCATGGAAAATTTGCTATTTTTCCGCTTATGTGTGTACTAAGGGCGTGTTCTTTTGGATTTAGTTTCAGTTCAATTCAGTTTCGTACTTCAAATCAATTCAGTTCATACAGTTTCAGCCTAAAAGAACGAGACCTGAAGTTGACTAATGTTTTTGGTCAATACTACTTTTAGCCTTGTGGGATATCATGAGATTTTTGCACTTTTGATTTTAAATCAGCCACACTTATACTCCCTCTCGCCAAAAATAAAGTTCCTACTTGCTTAAGCACGAGAATTATGGAAACCCCACCAATGCATTGGGAAATATAAGCTAAGAAAGATGTGAGATCACATAAAAATGGACGCAGAAGGAAAAGGTTATGAGTAGATGGCTTTTACTTGGACTTGGTCAGCAAAGAAGAGAAAGTATGAACTTTATTTTTGGCGAGAGGGAGTATAAGTGTGGTTGATTTACGTATGATTGTATTTATTGTCATAAATCTGAGCTTTTGACATCAACAGAATGTGGAGTTTGTCGTTTTTTAAAATGCAAGTAGTCTGGTTGATTTGACACACTAGTAAAATATACTTAAATCTCTAATTAGAGTTTTGGTTGATTCATCCACAAATGAAGTAGAACGAATACAAAGCATGCAACAGAGTGGCAGCAGCAAACTTAAACAGACATATCGCCCAAACCATAATATACCTTAAACAGGCCATATATGGTTGGAAAGTTGACAAGAGCTACAATTCATATGAACAAAGTTTTTCCTGAAAATGTCATACTGATTCTTGAACAGTGCTTACAAACAGATGCATGCAAAGTGTAAATGCTGCTCTTTGTCCAAGTTTAGTCCTTTTTGTGTCAAGTTTCTTTTAAGTCATTATTTAGCCAATTTGGTCATATTTAAATCCTTGCTTGTCCTTATTGATCATAGAAATGTTAAGTTTCATAGGTAGTTAGATAACTAGATTAACCATCCATTATTAGACATGAAACATTACGGTTAAAGCTTAAAGGGACAATTAGTTACCTTGTTCAGAATAGATGCTAGTACTAAATTAAATCCTCTTAAAAGACAATTTGATTCTCCTCTTCTAAGTCTTATTAATCAGATTAGATGATGACTTATTAGAGTATACTCGTAACTGAGCTAGGTGTTGTCTAAGTTTGACCTTTGAACAACGGAGAAAGTAAGGATGGGAAAACAAAGCCTCGAACCATATGCCTAAAAGGGAGAGAATGGAGCACTTCGTTTTTCTTGTTGTTTGTTTTCCTGATTTTCCACCCTGAGTTTGAGTGTGAAAGTCAATGGATTGAGTAGTGAAAAGATGTGACGATTGTGAATTGAATGGAGTTTGAGGTTGGTTTACATGACTGAAATGGGAGATTAAATGGTTTTTTCTATCTCCTTTTTACACTCTTTACTTACTTTGCCTATTTTACTATTTTAGTTATGATGATCCTTTGTTTAAGTTTGGGTAAAACTTTCAAGTGCAAATTTGGTTTTTACCCTCTTAAATTTTGGTTTACATGAGCTTAAGGTACCCATTTCTATTTTGCTTAGTGACTCATTTAATATCATTAGTAACCATTTAGTTTCAATTGTTACATGGTCTCGCAATAAGAAGATATAAGTCCGTTTCATAGGAGACATACTAGACGTTGATAGACCATTGGGCATCATAATAGACCAGGGATTTCTTACATCCTCTTATATTATTGCCATGGAAACTATGTGTTATTCGGTTCTGTGAAGATGGACTTGGTTGGGAGCTTAGTTTAAAAAAGCGCACCTCCCTGCACCTTGGGTGAGCCACTAGCTTGAGCGCCTTGGTGCATTTTAGGTGTGCCTCTTAGATAAGGCTCACCTTACGACTCTCAATTGTACGAACTTTTCATATCTTTTTCTTCTAGATCGCTAAATTATGCATTCCTTTTTTGCCATTATTCCCAAGTTTTAGCCCTTTACATGTTAGCCGACTTGAAAAATCCTAAGAGTATTGTTCCCCCATGTTTTCTTTCTAAAATACAAATTTTGCTATAAAACCTTGCCTCGGTGCGCCTTGCGCCTCTTCAAACTAAGATTAGGAGTTAGGAAGCTTGTTTGATGCCTTGGTATTAGACCGAATCATCAAGCGATACAACAATTCATGGCTTATTTCATCACCTGAATTCGGAAGCAACACTTGTAATATCATTTGATTACATGTGCTATTCCTTGATTTTTTCACCCCAATTCTGTGTTCTGCCCCAAATCAAACATTCCCCAGAAACCCACCATTATATTCCTCGAATTACTTTAATCGTTATCATTGTACCCATTTTCTGCTCTTCATAATCTCAATTACCTAACGCCTTTTCAATTATTTTTTGTTTTGGCTTATCTTGATTTGAGCACTTGTTTCTTTCAGCTTAGGGTTCTGTGTTGTTACTTTTAATTTAGGGTTTTGTGCTGTTGTTACTTTTAGGATGAAGTTTTGTTGTTTATTAATTTTGACATGTCAGTACGTGTATTGTGTTGCTTTATTTATTCACAGAAATGGATCTGGATACTGAGAATAGAATTGCATCAATTTTATTGAAAAAGGCTGCAGAATTGCGATGTCAAGCTCAACAGGAGGGCGTGCTTGTTTATCTACACAAGCCCACTGTTCGTGGGCGTCCGAATTCTCGTTTTCTTAGCGCAACAATTCGTGGGATTGAGCAAGGTAATTTTGATTTTCTGATTGTACTATAGTGCCCTTCTGTTAGGAAAGTCTATTAATATATTGTCAGCTTGTCTACTTGTTGTCTTTGACTTGAGAATGGTGCCTCGTTGTGTTTGCAAGGTTTGAGCCATTTGAGTTAGCTCTAGTACTTGTAAGTGGCCGCTTGGATTGGGGTTATTGTTAGGGGATAATGGAGGGAAAATACAACGGAAAGTAGGGATAGTAGGGGGTGATCGTGGTGTATGAAGGAATGAGATGAAGAAGGCTAATAACGACCTAATAACTACCCCAAGGTGATATATTACCCTTCTATGAGAGTAAAATAATTTCTCCATGCATACCATTGTGAGTGTTTCCTTGATTTTCTTGTTTAATGTTATAGATTGACATATTTAGCGTGATTTAGAAAGATCCTACATTTAGTTTGTCTACAGTAGAAGTTTTTTTAGAGTATTATAGGGGTTGTGGTGTTAATTTTACACACATTCCTTTGATGAATGTAGTGATTTTCTCTCTTTCTCTTTAATTTTTCTTAACTCGTTTAAAGATTCACCCATGCTTAATTATGTAACTAGATCATCCATGGGACTAAAGGTTTCAGGGATGCAGGATTCGTAACTCGTTTAAAGATTCCAATATAGGCACGCTTAAATTGCAGATTTTGCTGTTTGTACAGTATTATGTATTATGTACCTCCGCATTATTCTTCTTATTGTTACTGTAGTAATGTAGTTTAGACGTAGTGCAGATGTTGAAGTAATTGGTGTCCCTTTTCTATTACAATGTGACTTTGGTTTCCTCATAATCTACTAGGTATATTGATTAGGCTTTATGGTATTTAGGCACAAAATTCTCAAGTATTGTTTTGGGTAAACGGTGAAACAAGCTGACAGCATAAGCAAATGGGAGTTGAAGTTGTTTTAGCCACATAGAGATGTAAACATTTACATTGGTTCTGTAGTTTTGTCAGTAGAAATTTATATTTGTGGATATGTGCTTTACAGTACAAAGTTACCCGGTGATCGTGGTACTTGGCCAAGGAGATGTCAAACCATCAATATTCTATATCTCATTCAACCCAGTCTTTAGTGTCCAAAGAAATTTACCCTCAAACTGGTACCTTACTGTGCCATAAATATCTAACCAATCTTGGATTTTGTGTGTTGCTGCTTATTTTTTATACACAATTTTTTTCCTTCAATTATCATCCTGATAATCTGTTGAGTTGGAGGCTGGACTGCTGGAGCCCAATTCCTGCAAATAAATACAAAGAAACAAGGCAAAAGGCTCTGCGTAACTTGAGTAGATGATGAGAGAAAACTTGGTAGTAATCTAGACATGATCCGATGATTCCTGCATTTCATCCCTGTATTGTGTTTCAAAACGAAAGACCTTTGTAGTTTCTACAAACCATATTAGCTGTAGAAGTCCAGAAAACCAATGCTATTTACGGACTTCTGAGTTGTTCTGATTAACCATGTGTTACCATCTTGTCTAAGAAGCTTTTTTCCATGTTAGCAGCTAATCGAGTTGTAGAGGTGAATGAAATGTGGCGGGCTCGACAGAATGAGCTAGAGATGGACAATAGGTCTAAAAGTAGGCGAAGAGGTGAGGGTAGTCGCAGTAGCAGGGTCAGGGGTTCTGATTCACCCAGAAACAGAAGCAAGAGGCATGATCCTTCTTGCTCATCAAGTAAACGATCATATGATAATCATCATTTTGGGAAAGATAGCGGCTTGAAGGATGAAGAGCTCTTTCTTCAATCGAGGTCTTATAAACCTCCCTTCCTCCTAGCGAGTTTGACATGAGACAGTCTCACATGTTCTACCAGCCCAAATCTTATGTATATACTCAATTGATTAAAGAGTCAATGAGCTGGTTTTATGTCTGACTGTCTCATACTCTCTCCAAGTCTAATTTATCTTCCCATTTTTACTTCATTTGAATGAACATACAAAGTTTTGAAATATTACATTATATCAAATGTTTTAGCATATAATTTAGACTTGGAGGAACCACAAGTTTTTGTATCCCTCCTTCAATATTACTTGCTTTCTTCATTTATTGTCTAGGTGAGTTCTTGACCATTAACTCAGAATATCTACCCATTTTCAGAGTGAAACGCGGAATGGGCTCTGTAGGGTCAAGGATGGATGAAACTGGTCTCTATCTCCCTGCTTTACCAGAATCAGATGATCGATTATTTACAAATTCTAGTTACTTTGACACTGAGAGGCTCCAGCGGGTTCTTTTGGGTTCTGAAAGGTCTTCCTCGAAACGTTGTAAAGTTTCCAATGACGAGCCTGAAGAAGAGCAAAAGAGATCAAAGAAGGGTAGTGTTGGAGGGTCCAAAGAGAGACACTCAAAGAAGCACAAGCCGAGAGATCGGGATGAAAAGAAGAAGAAAAAGGAGAAACAGTGTCTGCACTAAGCCAGCCCAAGGTATAGAAGTGGCCATGTTACTTGGGATCCTGGTTTATGATGTTAATAGACATTGTGATACTACATTCTTGTACTGTTGTATACTTGTATACTGTGAGTTTGTTGGTCAAGCCGTACCAAAGTCTCCTAATTGTTCTCTTCATTTTGTCAAAGGCGAGGGTATTCGTTCTTTTCAGTAGACTACTCTTCACCAGATTACTTATGAAGTTTGATCCTACTGAAGAGATTGATGTAATTCGAAATATTCCGCTTTGTCATTGTGGTATAATTGATTTGTTTTTGGTACTTCGGTTAAAATTTGAAACCAAGAACCCTCGGGTTTTGACTCTTCCTTCTTTTGTTCTTGCCGGAACAAAAAGGACAATTTTTTATGGTAACGGGTTTCAAACACAAGCACAGTGTGATACTACCACCACTAAATGATTTTACCAAGCTAATGGTGGCACGTTCGTCCAGAATTTTTTTTTAACAATCTTTGACAGAGTGGGAGAGGATGTTTGCTCCTATCCAGGCTCATCTCATTTTCTATGCCAGTCGTAGCGTTGCAAGAACACGCTCACCAATGAGCTGATAATGAGGTCAGCTATAAGAAGGCGGTCATAAGGGATATACGACGTTGCTGCTCTTAAGCTCACGGGATCTTTAGACACGATCGCTAATCTACAAAACGTAGAGGGACTCATGTTAGTCATGTGTATACGCTTTGTAGGGGCAGTAGCCAAGTTGGCAACCTCCAGGCTCCAGCAAGGTCAATAGGTTTGGCTGTCAGTTATCAATACTTGTCAATGATGGAAACAAGTTGAATTTATATTCATTCCTGCAATTGAATTCCATGTGATGACAACCTCTTAAAGAAGGTTCTTGCAAGATTGGATACTAAACTTTATTGCGCAATAAAAGCAAGCACTCCCCTATATCCTTTGACATAGGCTCATTGACATGGTTGTGGCCCCAAAGGAACTCATTTATTTCTCTGGTAACAATGCAGGTCTTTTGTTGTTTTGTCACTTTGTTAGTTTGAGTACAGATTGAGTTTGGTATTATAGGTATCTCAAAGGCACTATGAGGAAAGGCCTGCCTTCATGGCGAATTTGTACAAATTCTGTGTCAAGAGTAGACCATCCTAAGTTAAGACACAGCTCCCACAACTAGCTTAAAGAAAGTGATTATAAAAGAAGGTCTTAACTTAAAACAGTCTTAAGTAATACCTACCGGCGAATTTGAGATGACACATTGATACCTGACTGTTTTCGTATCCAAGTCCTAAGCACTACTCTTTTGTAACATTACCGGCTAAATTAACTGTCATTTGCAGATTATCTCGAGTGCAAAGTATTGACATTCATGTTACGAATTTGAAATTCATCTGTCTCAAAACCGTGCTCACTAACTTTTCTTCCACCAAGAAAACCACATATACTACGTAATTGACTAATTATATTATATTGACTTACACTCTTACCACCATAGCTGGTCGTAATTTTAAAACTCATTAGTCATCCAAAGCCTTCTAAAACAAGGAAAATCCCACCAAATGACACACATAACTGAAAACACAAAATAATTACACATTGATTTAAGTTTCCGTTGAAAGCAAGCATTAAAAACTAACTCCATTTCCCAATTAACCCACCTCATTAATTACTCCATTTTGTCTTTACTCTAAATAATCACATTTCATTAATTACTCCCTTCGCTTTCTAATTTCCTTTATTATTATTTTTCTCTTCTCTCTTTGACAACTCCTCCTCACCTTCCTTCTCTCACTTTCTCAAGCAACCTTCAAACTAACTCCCACATAAATAAATACATAAATTCAAGATTTATTTTGCATTACTTATACCAATTTTTTCATACAAATTCCATTAAAAAGCTCAAAACTTTGCCAAAAGAAATTGCAACTTTTTTCTTGGTTTTATTTAAATTGAATAAAATTGTAATCTTTTCACACAACACAAATAAAACCCTCAAATATTGCACATACACACAATTAAAAAGCTGAAATTTTGACAAAAAAAATTACAACTTTTTTCTTGGATTATTTTCAATGGGGTGTTCAGCATCTCGTCTTGATACACTAATTGCAAAAGCAATTGAAGATCCATCATCTTCAACAACATCATCTTCATCACAATCTTCATCAAATAATTCATCTTTATGTGTTTCTTCATCATCTTCTTCATCAATTATACCAAAAACTCGTTCTTTTTCGACTCCTCTTGTTCATCATCCCGCTATCGAAAAAGGGGATACTCATCATCTTGTTTGTTTAACTTCTTCAACTTATGGTTCACTTAATGTTACTGATGTTGAAAAAAATGATGATTTTTCTGGGAAATCTTCACCTGATTCTGTTATTAATACTTGGGAATTAATGGAAGGGCTAGAAGATGAAGAAAATGTCAGTAATTATAGTAACAATGATGGTTTAATGTTGAAATCTTCACGTTTTTGTGATTTTAAGAATACCCAGAAATTACCCAATTCAAAATTTGTTGATTTTGGTAGTGATTTTATGGTTAAACTTCCTGGTTCAAAAATAGGGTTAAATTTATGTGATTTTAATGATGCAAAAACTGAAAAAATGGAGGTAAATTTGAGTGATTCATATGTGTTTGTAGAAGTTCCTGATGAAATAGTGGAGGAGAAAGAAGTGGGGTTTGGAGCAAACCCTAATTCTAAGCCATTGTGGAAACATTTGTCGGAGGAGTCACTTCTGTCGAAAATGGACCCTAATGTGTGTAATGCTTATGATAGGGCATTGTTAGCTAAGAAATTGGGGTGTAGTCAATCTGGGAAAGTGAGTAAATCAGTGGTGGGTTTGAGTCCGAATATGTTTGTTTCGAAGAGTAAGAGTATGGGGTCAAATGCTGTAATTGCGTCGAAATTGGATAGTGAGGATGATGGTGTGGTACCCGAGTGTGAGAATAAGACTGTGCTGTATTTTACTAGTTTGAGGGGTATTAGGAAGACCTTTGAAGATTGTTCATCGGTTAGGATGATACTTAGAGGGTTTCGAGTGGTGGTAGATGAGAGGGACATTTCGATGGATGCGAGTTATAGGAAGGAATTGCAGAGTGCGCTTGGTGGAAAGGCTATTAGTTTGCCGCAGCTCTTTGTAAGAGGGAAGCATATTGGGGGTGTTGATGATGTGAAACTGTTGCATGAAACCGGGGAGCTGGAGAAGATTCTTGAAGGATGTCCGACAAAGGATTGTGGGTCTGTTTGTCAGAGTTGTGGTGATGCGAGGTTTGTTCCGTGTTCACATTGTAGTGGCAGCCAGAAGGTATTTCAGGAAGAGGAGGGACGAACTAGGAGGTGCCCTGATTGCAATGAGAATGGACTAGTTCGCTGCCCTGGTTGTTGCTCGTGAATGCCGAGTTCTTTTGTCATTCTCAGTTAGTTCGCCGAGATTCAGTAATTATTTCTTTCGATTTTCTGATGCCAAGGTCAATGACATCACTTGTTCTTGTGTATCTACCATCTGTTTGGCATTAGATGGATCGAGTTATGGTTCATTATCTCTTTGAACTTGCTTGAAACAATAAAAATTGCAGTTTTTATGTTACTATCTTATATGTAAAAGCTGTAAAGGTTGATCATTCTTGACTAGTACTCCGTAATTTAGCAAGAGACCTTTTGATCTTGTATTTAGCGAGTATGGATGTGATTCAGACATGTATAATTCATTCTTAACGATTTCTGGTGGTGTAAGTGTAATGTAACGAGTTACGCCCTCTGTCTCAATCATTTGTTTCCCTTTCATTAAAACACCTCTTGCAAAGGGGAAAAATGCAAACAAATGATCGGGACAAATTGGCTACAATGTCGTGTTTTCTCTTTGTATGACCCAGCTCATGCTACGGTTATCCAAGAAACGTACTCCCTCATTTTTACATTGGGAACGGGACATTTGAATTTCAAGAGAGGGAGTAAACCGAGTAGGTAATTGAGTGAAACGGAGGGAGTATCATCCGATTTCCTCTCCAGATAATGCCACGCTGAAAAAGTCGAGCATATGTACCTTGAAGATTGTCAGAAATGCATATCAATAATGAAATTTGATACAGACTGATTCCAACTGAAAAGAGTACAAATGTTTTTGTTGTTTCACTTTTCAGTCCTTTTGTTTAACATATTTTTATGTGCAAGACATGTTATTTTAACAGGATATTCATGGGGTACCTTGTTTATCATTTTGTTGTAGGCTGTATTGAGAAAATGGGTAGTTTGGCAGGAAAACAGAAAAGAAGAATAATTGTTCATGTGGATAGTTTAGGTGGTGGTTGTGAATTTGTGATTGTATTGTCACATTCTGCTCTTGCTGGCTGCTGTTACTATGATTGTGATGCATTGCCTGATGTGTGATTAGGTTTAATGTCCTTTTTCTTCATTTATTTTTATGCTAATTCCCATTTTTGACTCGTCATAAGCTTACAGGTGTTCACCTGTCCAAAGCCGGACCATAACAACATATCCTAAGACCGGGGACTGGACCGGTTAGAAGGGGACCCGGACCCGGACCGGAACCCTTTAGATTCGGTTTTTCCCGGGTTTGGACTGGACCTGTACTACTTTTTGGGACCCGGAAACCGGACCGATATGTATCTAGTCTGGACCGGACCGGTATGATAAGCTTATAACGCCTCACCAGAGTTTAAACAATGATCTACTCCCTCCGATCCAGACCAATGGTAACATTGACTTTTTGACACTATTCATGGTCGTAGGGAGTTTTCGATATTATTCTTAATCTATAAGACAAAATATAGTCATGTGAGATCTTATTTGATTTATCGTCATGAATGCTATAAGAATATCAAATTTTTATAATTTTTAAAAATGTGTAACTAAAGATATTCACGTTGTAAAACGTGTCTCGACAAGTGTGAAAAAAGTTAATGTTACCATTTGTCTGGATCGGAGGGAGTAAGTTATAATATGTATGTAAGATCCATTATAATGGTGAACTTTACACAAGATCGTGTAAAAGGGTAATATATAGCGAGTTTCAAAGTACTATTTAATGAAGCTCTTGCATTATTCTACATCACAAAAATTTAAGGAGAGACGGTCTCATAATGGCGTTATTTTTTTTAGTCTAACGAACCGCGTACTCAGTCATATTTTAATAAAAATGATGGGGAATTCGAACCTGAGACCTATTGTCTACAATACCTCCATCGTAACCACTAGACTAAAATATCTTCGGTCTTTCAATAGCGTTATTGAAAATTGATGTTACTATAATTAATGGACGGTCTTATACAACAACTTGTGTTTTCAGGAGCAAACTCAAGGATGCCATAATAGAGGGAGGGAATCCATTTCAAATGGCACATGGAAAGAGTGCATTTGAGTATGCATCAATAGACGAAAGTTTTAATCAAATATTTAATACGGGAATGCGTAATTACTCGACTATTATGATGAAATATTTGGTGGACAAATATCATGGTTTTAAGAATGTTAAAAAATTGGTTGAAGTTGCGGGTGGTTTTGGCCATATTATTTGTAAAATTGTTTCTAAGTATCCTTCAATTAAAGGCATCAATTTTGATCTACCACATGTTATACAAAAAGCCCTTCCGATCCCTGGTATGATGCTCTTTATATATTATTTCGGTTTTCTAATGTGTACCCTGATATGATATTATTATTCTTTTTCGATGTATATCATTCTTGTCTTTTCTAATTTATATAGTTGTTTTTTTAATTAGTTTTATCATGGGTAAAACTACAAAATCAATCGTCATTGTGTATTTGTGTTGTCAAATTGCTTTTATATGTTAATATATATATACACCCTTCGATTCAGATAAATGGTAACATTGACTTTTTCACACTTGTCGAGATACGTTATGCAATATGAATATCTTTAGTTACACATTATTAAAAATTATAAAAATTTGATATTCTTATAGCATTCATAATGATAAATCAAATAAGATCTCACATGATTATATTTTGTGTTATAGATTAAATAATATCGAAAATTCTCTACGACCATTAATACTGTCAAAAAGTCAATGTTATCATTGGTTTGGATCGGAGGGAGTATATAGAAGCAGAGTGATAACTACGTCATCACCCTATATTTTAGACCATAAATCATTTATTTTGTCCCAATTTTGATGCTTTTATGTGTGAAATATGCCTAATTGTGATTAAAATGCTAAAATGAGCTTTACCGGGTAGTTTGTGGAGTATTTTGTAGCATTGCACGCATTTCTATGCAAAACCGACCTCCGTGTTGAAGCCGAATACCCAAGACACACTTTGGCGTAGCTTAAATAGCTAGTCGGTGTATTGGAATCAGTCGCGGTGCAACTCCACCTCAGCCTGTGTATCTTATTTACCCTTGCGGTGTATCTCCATGCATGAGCCTGCGTATCGAGATCAGTCACGGTGCATTGTCATCTATCCAGCGCATCAAAAATAAGCCTGTCGGTGTAAAACAGCCCCAGCCGGCGTAACTCAAGGGCGGCCGGTGTATAATACACCGGCTGGGTCGTCAGACTTGGGCTTTGCTCATTTTTCATCCCTAGTTTGTATTTTGGGCCTCTCCTATATATATGTAATGATCCATTTTTGTGGGATATACTTCAATTTAGAGAGAGAGGCTAGAAAAAACACATATTTTGGAGAATTAGAGTGAAGTTTAGATTAAAATTAGTGTTCTTGAGCATTTTAATTTGGGATCTCATTTTTATTCAAGTTCTTATTATTATTCAATCAAGCTTATTATTTTCTTCATCCTTTGTTCTTGGTATTCTCCATTGTTGGTATATTTCTCTTTCTTTTTCTCCACTTTTGCCATTAGCTTCTATTATTATTGGTTTATGTTTGAATATTTAGATTGCTTCTTCATAAAGTATAATTATAAGAATATATTCATTGAAAATATAATAATTTAATGAAAGAAATTTTACTTATTTCGAGGTAAATGTCTTTTGAAGGAAAACTAAAATATTTTATTCTCTTAGTAGTAATCGGGATTAGCTTTGTGAAAAAATAATAATAATAATACTTCGAGAAATTTTATAAAATAAAATTATTAGCTTCTTTAAAAGAAGGATATAAGAGAGACTTACTAATCCAATAGAACCTAATTGACCCGCCTCAACCCATACTCGATTCTACTGATCTAACCGCCACCGAGGTGTACGGCAGTGCGGCCCACAGTTATAAAGCCGAATAGTAATAGATCAATAACTTTTACTCCGTATCGATCATTAAAATACAGACTATACAGAATTACCATTGCACTTTACCAGCCCTCTGGTTATGTAGATGGCAAACACAAGACAGTAGCATTGCTCTAACATCCTAGTAAATTTATTAGCCTTGTTCTTCCTTTACGCTTTTACGCTTCATATTCCCAAAATTCTTGATCGAGACTAAACTTTCTTTGTAAGCGCATATATTTGCACATTCACCCGCTTCGGGATCATCGAGAGCAAAGATCTCTTTTGTGTTTGTGTCACATAAAGCTAGTTTCCTGTAGCCTTGGCCGAAAACAAGCATATCATCGCGCCAAACGCTAAATGCTCCCCTGACTCCAGAGTCTAGGTTCATACTAAATTTCTGTGTCCAAACCCTCTCGTTCCATGTCCATATGCTAAAACTAGTGTCATCGTTAGGAACAGAAACAAATGCAATCGAGTCTTGATAGACAATCAGCTGACTTCCATAGTCAGACTTACTCTCGAATTCTGGCAACGGAATCTCTTGACATGTCTCAGCACTAATGTCAAAAGAAACTATCATTTCATAATCCCAACCATAAGTTAATGAGCGTGCAAGCCAATAATAACACCCATTAACAAAACAATAACTTTTGTTATGCCACTCTAAATCGTAGGAATTGTCCATATCTCCCCAGTATCTCCAAGAATTAGTCCTCAATGAATAAATAATGATAGACATAGGATTATCGGTCCTTCTAGAATTTTCAGCTCGAGTATCACTATAGCCCAAAATTAGAATGACCTTATAGTCGTTTGTCTTGGAGTCATACCCGAACCCATAACTTTCATGTATGAAAGCAGACTCCGGTGGAATATTTGGCTTCCAAGTGATATCTGGTAAACCCTTGAACTCGTGAAGTGCAGGATTCCATAAACTACGTGTAGGAGCATCACCAGCCCAGCACCATAGATAATAGATCCCGTCACAAGGGCCACACATGTATGTATTGTAGATGGGGGTGTATATCTCTTGATATGATAAAACTCTGTTTTTCTTGTCGTCGATTAACAACTCATACACGTTTAGCTCACCTGCCTGTGTTACGGAATATTGAACAATGAGGCAATCACGCCAATTGTTGTTGTCGTTGTCGTAGTAGTTTCTCAAATGCTTTGATATAAAGTGGGAGCTTTTAATGATGTCATACCATAACTTGCACACACTTTTGAATTGCAACAGCGCTTTAATGGGTAACCGAGACAATATCTCAATTATCAAATGCTCAGGGATTTGATTTCCGTTCTTAATTGAAACCCCAAGCGTCTTCTTTCGCTGCCTTTCACTCCTCGAAACAGATCAGGGGAAAACAAATCAACTTCTTTGCTTGAAAAAAGAATATCATCAAAGTTCATACGGCCATATTATCTACAAAGTACTCTGTACATAATAACAGAAATCACCTTTTCTTAAGAATAAGTTTTATTGTACTGTCTACTTGATACATGTCTCGACGCATTTCAGGGGTAATGTTTCGATGCTGTTCCAGGGAAAGAGCCATCTGAAATTACTACAATCAAAAAAGTTCATCTCACAATTAACATTGAATCATTGATGTTCTCTTATTTTAACACATCAATATATATATATAAAAGAGGCTTTTTTCAGGCATTCCAAGAGACTCCAACTTTTCTAAAACACCGATTTAATTTAATAATACCTATTTAATTTAATAATTTTAAGATAGATTTAAACTAAGGATTTTTATAGTTTAAAGACTCTAAACAATTACTATCATACGTTAGATGTTTACTATCATACATTAGCTAGAATCCTTAATAGCTATAATGACTAATTAATTAATTATGGTTGTACCCATTATATATGCTCCTCCAACAACTATCGTATATTATGTTTTCTTCGTCTGTATTTTTTTTCCCTGTTAGTTTGCTTATTAAGATTTCTATTGTTTATTGATTTTACTTTTATATAGTCTACTTCTTCACTTTTCATATATTGCACAATTAAGCATTCTGTATTTATTTTTAATTTATTGATTATGCAACATCTAATAAAGTTTGTTGTGTTGTTTTTGCAGGATACAATATTCACATTATGTATAATTTTATAAATGGTAAGTTTTTCATAGTTATTTGTTTGAATTACATCCTCTATCGCATTTATTTACTCTGCCTTTTCAATCATCTGTTTGCCTTTGATTTTAAAAAATTACACAAAAAACCATTTTTTTATTCTTTGTGAATTTTTTTTAATCAAAGGTAAACAAACAATTGAGAACGATAGAATAGTTGTTATGTTTATATAACATTGTTGTTGTTATTATACAGTTTATATATAAACGGGTGTCGAGTGTTTTGGCTAAGGCGTTCGCTAGGTTTCGCCTACATGACTTAGACTAAAACTCTATAGCATGAACG
>JAOWBH010043531.1:0-15425 GCA_028566215.1 Silene coronaria
GGATACTGTTATGAACTAAATACTCGCCGGATGTTCTTTCGATTAAGGGAGGAGCAACTAGATAGTGACTGGGAAGTTTCAATTCACCATCATACTGAAGCATTCCTGCATAATGTATTTTGGGAAATCTTACTCTATCGAACTTATTAAATTCTTCATACTCGAGAGCCTTTGCAAGCATAACCATACGATCGGCTCGGAAGTTGAAAGTGACCACGGCATCCCCATCAGTTATGGGGCCCACAGGGTTTTCATTTTCATTCACAATAACAAATGGTGGCAAGTACTGATCATTGGCATTAGGATCTTCTCTTAGTTTCTTAATAGCTTCTAGGGCACTCCTAAACTTGTATGGTGCTTCACCGAGAACATGAGCATCCCATCCTCGCTTTATTACATTCCAATCATTCTGGACAAAAAGCATTGAACACATCTTATTGCTCAACCACAAAAAGGTGTTGGAGACAATGCTTGTGGGTTATCGCTAATGAGCTGAAAACTTAAGTCATTTCTTACGGTTCTTACTTCTCATAGTTGAACAGGCGAGATACAGAATGTTGGATATCAAACTTTGTTTGCGTCTATCATTCATGCACACAAATGACTAAGGTCACATTTTATACATTTCTTATTGACTCTTTGCATGTTGCACTAAAGCCCAAACTGGTACTGAAACTAAAACAGATGTTCTTCTGTGATCGATAAAGGGAAAACTCAAAATCTCACCTCATAGCGATCCATGGTCACATTCATGCGGCCACCACCAGATGCTACCTGTGCATCAACACCCTTTTCTCGCAACTTTGCAAGATCACTTTCAAGGATCTCCACAAATTTTACACTTGTTCCATCAATGACATCACGTCCATCTGTGAGGATGTGGAGGCGAATTCTTTTAGCACCATGCTCTGCTGATCCTTTAAGCAACAGCTAAAAAAATAAAATCACCGATAAGAACCATATCCACGACTAGAAAATTCATACACCTTTTATTCATTTGGATCCACTACATTTCTAAATGGTACAAATTCTAAGAGCAAGTGGAAAGGGTATCACCGACCAGAAATGTTGCATTGATTTGAATGCCAGAAAAGGAAAACATAGTGTATCCAAATGAATGCAGGGAGTACAATCGATGACATACTGTATCAAAGCCATGTTGCAGACCTGTAGCTGATCAAGACGGGAATGAACACCTCCATCACTCAATAAGCCAATCAGGTGCAATGTTCCAGCTGGAAAACACTCTTGAATATACTTGAAACCTTCACCCTCATAAATTTTTCCAGATTCAAGAGCAAGATCAACAAGCTTTGCACTGCATTTTCAGCAAAAGAGCGGTGAAAATTCAGAAAACAGTAGGGAAATCAATTCAAGAAGCCAAGATGGCAGTATATCCTCCATCACACTCTATGGTATGACTTTGAAAATACAATACAAAGACTACGATAGGTCAACAGCAGAGTTTGATGCAAGACAATCATTTTGTTCCTTATTTCTCCCTGTTTTCATTTCCAATTGATGACTTCTTATTTTTCCACTATGAAATATAATGAGACTGCGCTTTTTGAATTGTGAATTGTGAACTAGAGGGCACGAATGCATTTAAAGATGCAACTTACATTATGCATAATCGAAACACAATCTCCTTGTATTAAAAACAACAATGTAAGATTACGTACATCTGACCCCCTTACTCTGCCACAAGCGGGAGTAATTGGTTCCGGGGTAATGTTTTTGATTAATATTTCTCCCAGTGAAAAGACTCAGATGCATGCACCAAACAACAACGTTTTTATAATTACAAGAACATCTAAAGAAACCACATTTACCCCTGAGCATAGATCCGGCCAGCGCCAAGAGCGTTATGACCCACTTCACTGTTTCCCATATCATCATCCGTTGGAAGACCAACGGCAGTGCCGTGAGCCTTGATTAGCCTCCATTTGTCAGGTGCCCCCTAGGTCGGGTGATAAAAAAGGTTAGAATTTTCAAGCTTACTTGACATTATAAAGCAAATGCAAGCCCAAACCATAATTAACACGAAATGATTCTGACAGGTCGGTTTTCATGGACGGATCATCTTTTGGTAGCTCTATCACAAGTAATAAAGATAGATTTTCCCTAAGTTACTCTATTCATTACAACTCCTTCCAAAATCTGTCTTATCTACATTTTATCAGTAGAAAATGATGAGGTTGCTATACCAACAGTTTAATTATCCGCCAAATTGGAATTTTGGTTCCGCCACTGTCCACTGATACCAACAGTTTAATTATCAGTAGAAATTGATGAGGTTGCTATAGAAGAATATAGACATGTCTACTGGTGTAAGTCGCCTTCCTGAAAAGAAGTAAAGGGAGGCGACTTACACCAGTAATGCATTAGCCCGTTAAAAAATTAATTACCAGGACATGTAATAAAGCATTTCATTTCATTATCTCAATTCCTGAAAGAAAAAGAAGCAGAAACATACAAGTTTAAGAGAATCCATAGTAGGAGTATGAGCAAGATGAATACAGTTATACGGGTCGGGTTTGGCCTCACCCCATCCATCCAATACCACTACAGCTACCGTCTTCCCTTTTCCAAGTTTCGAGTGATCCGCTAATTTCCAACACTCTTCTGAACTTGCCATTTCTCTTTCAACAAGTTATACATGCGTTAAAAAAAACGAATAATAACCAACGTCCGCACTTAAAATAAGACAATGTAAAGAAATGGTGGGAATTTTTGTATATTGCTCAAATTTGTGACCTCTGCCCTCGTGAGAGGTCACAAGCTTGGAACGAAAAGTGTCCGTCGTAAATGAGAATGTGTGGTGCATATAAAGTACCTTAAAAAAGCCGAGTGAAATTGCAGTAGCAAAACAGGATTAATATGTACGGAGTGTATGATAAAAATACGAATAAATTGAAAACAATTGGGTGATAAAAGGATTATGGGGCATGGAATGAATAATATTTGAACAAAATGTGATTGAGAATTTTAAGTTGACAAGGAAGTAGGAACTGGAAATTTCGGGTAGCTTGGAAAACCAAGACATGTGTAAGGTTGTGAGGGAGAGAGGTAAATGAGGAATCCAGTTTCCAGAACATTTTAGAAAAATGAACTTGAACACGTCAATAACTAGACCATGCATTCTCCCGCCACCATTAACCATAAAGTCAACCTGTCCATAGTCAAGGTGGCAATCAGGTAGGTCGTATTGGGTTAGGATCGAGTTATATTAGGTTTGGGTTATAAAGTAATTGACTTCATTTGAGTCAGATCATTCTAGAGATGGTCAAAAGTGCGGGTCAGCCCGGCCCAACTCGCCACTCGCGTCAATTTTGGCCTGTCCCATCTCGTCTTCCTTCTATTCTCGGGCCGGTCCCGGGTCCTCCAAACGAGCCCGACCCACTCCTTGGGTCCCCTTTTACCCATTCCGTGCGGCTTGGGCCCTATCTCGGGCCGGTTCTAGATCCCCCAAATCAAGCCCGGCCCGCCCGTGCGGTTGACCAACCCAAGACCATTCTTTGCTCAGGTTCATCGTTGACGAGTCGAATCATTCCGATAAATTTGTCAAATCGGATGCGGTCAGGCTTTGGTCGGGCCAGATCAATAGTGCGTTCTTAATTTAAGCACTACATCATGGATTTTGCATTTATATAATTTTTTCTATTTTAAAATACAAATCGACAGGTGTTTAGTCCTACACAACAAATTCATAGTACCACATTTAATTGCAAGTCTCCGTGTTTATGAGGATATTGATTATGATCGAAAGATGATAATACTACTCATACGTACAAAATAAGCTTTCCTTTTTGGAACCTTATGCTCCACTATTAACTCTGTTTATTGAAGAGTAGCCTTAGGATAAATAACCTTATAATGTTTTTAGATTAGAATACATGTGTCAAAATGTGTTCAAAGAAAAGGCTTTGATAAATTGTAGGGAGGTTAAAAGAAATCTCTCCTTTAGAGCATCTGCAAAGGTGAAGCTCCCCATATTTTCTCTTTCCTTTTCTTATTCGTCCACCTCATTTTCCACTAATTTTTTCATTTATCCTCCCCAATTTATATCTACATCTATGCAACAATGGGGTTCCCCAACAATATTAATTTACACCCAAAATTTTGGGAACCTCCCCAAAAGCAACAAAAAATAGCTTGCTTTTTCTTTGGGAACCTTCCCTCAAAATAGAGAAGCCCCATATTATGGGAGGACATGTGCAAAGGTGAGGCTCCCCATTTGATAAAAACGAGGCATTTGGGGAGGTAAATTCTCACCTTTGCGGATACTCTGCTGATTGTTGTCTTTCACTTGTTATCAGTAAATGAGTACTTGCTAAATTCATCAAATATGCTATTTTACTCTTAGTTCATTGTCCATTGCTTAAAATTGCGAACATTAAATCATTCTTGGATACAATTTGAATTGTTGAAAAGAAAATGAAAACAAAATGGAGAGCGAAAAAAATAAAGAAGATATAATTTACATAGAAACAACACACTTCTACAATCTCTTTGTCATTGTTCTCTTTTAATATACTTCATTTTTTCTTGGTAATGTTTGTAGGCTGTATGACTATTACAAAAACAATGAACAGTAATCTTACATAACAAAGGAAAGATATTGTCGTGGCGTGATGACCATCACTGGCCTAAAGTTGAATTTGCCCAACTCGATACACAGGCCTCTTAGCAACCAACCCCAAGGGATACACGGCCTCCGAGTCTAAGGTGTACGACAAGGAATTAGAATGAGAACTACTTGCAAAACGTTGCCAAATATCAGCTTAGAACATGAGAATGTTTAGAGAGAAAATAGAGTAAAAGAAGAAATGAGTTGTGTGTTATGAAATGAACACGTAGGCTCTTTATATAGTAAATGTTAGAAGGATCCAGAACCGTATTTAATTTATCTCGTAAATGGGTTTTAGAAAACTGTAAAACTAGTATAGAAAATTCGTAAAAGTTTGAAGACTGAACACTCTGTTTAGAAAACTAACGCAGCAATCAGTTTCGGAAATTATGCAAAACAGATGTAAGAAATAAGTGATCTCATTTCCAAAAGGAGCTGATGGCCCGCATCGCAGGTGTTCTATTAGAGCCCGGCTCGGCGTGGCGTGGCACGGGCGCGTGTGTGGTTGAAGAGCCCCTTCACTACTACACATATTAGTAGTGTAACATACATGATCACTTATTAACTACAACTTCCTAGTTTATTCTACAAATGTGGGATAATAAAAGTTTCTTTTGAAGCAGCACTTCCAACAATCTCCCACATGATTCAAAAGAAGAAAAGAGAATAGTTAATATAAGGAAACAGAACATAAGTCTTAAGATGACAATGTCTTGAGAACTTGAATTGTCACCCAGTGCATACAATTAACTGTTACAACCATTTTGAGTAGCTCTTGGCTTTGAACTCTCCATGGTGGTTTGTAATGGATAATTGCGCACAAACCTGCATTTGAATATACGTTCGTCCTCGCGAAATGTCATAAAAAGTGCCCCCACATGCCTGGGATCTCGTGAACACTCTAGAGGTCATAGGAGGTTGGGCATTTCCCCCACATACACATAGGTGAGTCCATCAGGTTTGATTGTCACAAACCACCCTTAGAAAAGGATTATGGTTAGCTCAGCCTTGCTCACATGACAGATATAGCACCATATAGAAAATGAATACTACATCATGTTTTATTATAAATAGGAATAATAGTTGTATTACAACATGAGATCCTCGTGACTTCGTTTTGACCCATTGAACTTAGTTAACCCTAAGTTGGGGATCCCCGTCACAATTCACTCCCAATAGGCTTTAAACCCATTCTTTGTGCTGACTCCAACACTAATTTTCTGCAAAGGCCTTTCGTGAGAGGACCCGCAATATTCCTCTCTAATTTTACATATTCCAGTGATATTATATTATTTCTGATCATATTCCTCACTATAGCATGTCTTAAGCGTATATGTCTCCTTTTCGTTGTAAGCTTGATTGCCTGCCATACTTGTAACACCTCGACCCAAACTTAGGGTCTGGAACAGTTACTCACGGTAGCTCTCCAGACTGTGTACATGGCCCACAGATTAACACGGGTTATTTCTAGCACATTTTATCCTTACTCATGCGCATCCCGAAAACATTCACAGAAGGTCACCCATCCCGAGACTACTCTCAGTCAAGCACGCTTAACTGTGGAGTTCTTTTGCATGGATTACCAGAAAAGAAAGTGCACTTTGTTGATATGAGTAGTACGTTTAATCCTTTTAAGCACTAGTCAGATTTTAAGCCAATCAATGGAGCTCTTCAAAGAGGTACCCCACCCGAATAACATCTTCGGTTCACTGGATTATTACAATATCAATAACTACTTGGGAATATCAATGCATTGAGACTGATGGAGTCGGTCTCCCCCACAATGGCAGATTCCTTAGCCATTCCTGCCAATTCTAAAGCAATAAACTCAAAGTCCATTGTTGATTTAGCAATACAACTTTGTTTAGAAGATTTCTAAGAGATAGCACTAGCCAAACTAAACACATATCCACTGGTAGAATGAATCGCATCATTATTAGACACCCAATTAACATCACAATATATATCCTTCTAAAACACATGGAGTTTTGGAATAATGTAAAGCCCAATCCATAGTTCCCCTAAGATATTTAGAAGTCTAAGTAATGCATTCCAATGTGACTGCTTTGGGCTATGTGTATACCTGCTAAGTCGACGTTTCGCATATGCAATGTCTGGTCTAGTACAATTCACGAAGAACATGACACTCCAAAAAATTTAGCATATTCTTCCTAATTCACGCTATCAGCTTTATTCTTCTTTAGGCGAATATTAGGATCATATGAAGTTTTAATAGGAGCACAATTGAAACAATCATCTTTCTTGAAAATTATCTAAACATAATATGACTTATCCAAACTCAACCCATTTTTAGTCCTGGTGATTTTTATTTCAAGAATAACATCTACTTCACCTAAATCTTCCATGTCAAAACGTGAACTCATACAAGATTTAGTGTCATTAATCAAATCTTTATCAGTACAAAAAATGAGCATGTTGTCAACATATAAGCACACTATTACACATCCATCTTTATCATTTTTGGCATAAACACAAGCATCTGAATCATTTACGTGAAAACCATGAGAAATAATAGTTTGCTGAAATTTGTCATACCATTCGTTCGGAGCTTCCTGTTGACCATATGATCTAACCAGTTTACATACCTTGTCTTCTTATCCCAGAATTACACAACCTTCTGGTTGCTTCATATAGATTTCTTCGTTCAAAAAAGCTGTCTTAACATCCATTTCATGCACAAAAAGATCATGTATAGAAGCCAATGTGATCAAATCTCTAATAGTTGCAACTTTAGTAACATGGGAATAAGTGTCCAAGAAATCCAAACCTTTGGTTTATTAATTACCATAAACAACCAGTCTAGGTTTGTACTTGTCAATTGATCCATCTGGTTTTAGTATTTTCTTGAAAACCCATTTGTTGCTTAAAGGCTTACACCCTCTAGGAAGATCAGTGAGAGTCCAAGTATTATTAGTTTTAATAGAATCGATCTCACTGTTTATCGCTTCTAGCCAAAAGGTAGAATCAATGAAATTCATGGTCTCCCTCTAAGTTCTAGGATCATTTTCTAGAACGTAAGGACAAATATTTTCTTCGTAAAAAAGTTCCTTTTCAGCCAAAGAAGTTTCAAAGTCGGGGCCAAAATCCTTTGCAATTCTAGCCATTTTGCTTCTTCTAGGTTCAGCCACTGCACTAGTAGAGGCATTATCAGTATTATCGGAAACAAATGGCAAACTAGGTTCATGGTTAGTTTTCATAGGAAAAATATTCTAAAAAAAACAATGTCCCATGATTCTTTAATAGAACCAAAACCTGAACCATCTTTAAGAATGAACCTGTAAGCTGCATTGTTAGAGGCATATCCAATTAATATACCATTGATCGTTTTCGGTCCAATTTTGCTTCTTTGAAAAGCAGGTATTCCCATCTTTCCCAAACACCCCCACTCTTTGAGATAGTTGAGATTAGACTTATGACCTTTCCAGAGCTCATAAGGAGTCTTGTACAATCTTTTGTACGGAACCCTGTCAAGCATAAAATAAGCAGAAAGGATGGTCTCACCCCACATATTAGTAAGCATACCATAACTAATAAGCATAGCATTCATCATATCTTTCAAAATTCTAATTTTCCTTTCAACTATTCTGTTTTGTTGTGGGGTAAATGGGGCGGTGGTCTCATGAATAATGCCATATTCTTCAAAATATTTATTTAGAGGATTACCCTCATATTCACCGCCTTTATAAAACCTAACTCTTTTCATTTTTAGGTCTAGTTGGTTCTTGACTTCAGCTTTATAGATTATAAATTTACGCTCGGCTTCATCTTTTGTACTTAGTAAATATACTTTCGTATATCTAGAAAAATCATCTACAAAAGTGATATAGTAACACTTACCTCCTCTGCTCATGGAGTTTCTGAAATCTTCAAAATCCGTATGAATTAACTCAAAAAGAGTCAAGGCATGATTGACTTGTTTATTAAATGGTGTTCTGGAATGTTTGGCCTCTACACATATTTCACATTTGGCAAATGTTGTTAGATACGTACATGGGCCTAGGCCGCGCCCTCGAGGAGGAGAGAGTGTCCACTTTATAGTCCAAGGAGGTTCCATCCCAAAACCAATTGGCAATGGGAGGAGTAGCTCATTGGTTTATAAAGTAGAATACTCGTCCTCTCTTCTTCCATGTGGGACAACCATACATGTGCACATTCGGGGTTGGTTATTTCGTCACACGCCCCCTCACATGTATAGTCCCTTTTTCGATCGGTCCACAGGAACGTCGTTTTTTTTTTCGAACCTGTTTCGTCGGGCGGGAATGTCGTTGCTTTTCGAACCTGCTAGATAGTGGCCCAGTTTCGCTTTTAGTCGGACGGGAACGTCGTAGCTTTTCGGACCCGTCTTCGTCTCATAACCCATGACTAAGCCTTGGGCTTTGATACCATGTTAAATTCGTACATGGGCCTGTGCCGCGTCCTCGAGGAGGAGAGAGTGTTCACTTTGTAGTCCAAGGAGGTTCTACCCCAAAACCAATTGGAAATGGGAGGAGTAGTGATAAGCATTGATTTAGTCACGAATAATCTTTCTTTTTCCTTCTTTCTGAGTCGGTTTTGCATGCCATGTCTTGCATTTGTGTCTCATTGCCCCTTTAGGCCCCTCTGGTGTCTCATTTTGCAGGGATCGAGATGGAATCGAACAATCGAGAGCAAACGAAGCAATCCCGAAAGAAACAAGGAAGAAAGAAGCCAGGAAAGAAGCATCTGTGCTTCCCAGCCGGTGGCCAACCGACAGCCGGTTAGCCGGCTGGGAAGCCCATCACCCAAAGTTCAACTCATCCCCAAGCTATGAAGACTCTCAGCCGGCCAACCGGCAGCCGGCCAGGTCACCGGTTGGGAGCCGACTCCAGAATGACGTGAAAAATCGCAAAGAGAAGGAATTTGGGCCGGTTGACCGGCAGCCGGTCAATCGGCTGAGAGGACAAGCCTGAATTTAGCCTTTATTCATTTTTTGTAACCTATTTTGAGGAGTAATATATATACCCCTTTGTAATCACACTTTTATATATAACCCTAGATCTAAGTTTTACCATTTTCATGCTAGAATATTGTTTAATCCTTTCATAATTAATCCCTAATTACTCTTCAAATTAGCTTAGAAATTAGTTTGTTTTAGTTAGAAGCTTGAATCAAAGGTTGTAATTGAAGATTTGTGAAAGATTTCTTCCATTATTAATCAAAGGTTGAAGCTTTGGTATAATTTCCTCTCTAATTTTAATTGTTTACATTTAGTTTACATCTTTTAGTTTTTAATTATTGTTGTTTAATTAGTTCAATGTTCATGGCTTTGTTTTGCTTCTTTGTCATCAATTTCAACATGTTCAACCTAGTTATGAGTGAGTAGTTATCATCTAGGGTTTAGGGAGACCTTGGGTTGGTTTGATTAATGGTTATGGGTTATTGATTATCGGGTTTTGGGTAGTTTGTTTTGGTTGTATTAACATGCATAGAAGGTGTTTGATAGATTGTGTGAATGAAAGTTTGCACCTTTGTTGAATTTGCTTAACTTGCCTTTCATTGATGAATTCTTAGGTGGGTTTGATAGTATGTTGATGCTTAGTGAGAGCTTTGTTGTCGACCCTAGGTGCTAAGATGTTAGCTTCCTTCCTAGACCAATATTAACTACCCATTACCCATTTTTAACCCCATAGTTGTGCATTAAACCACCCTTGTAAACCCAAAGACCCTAGCTTTTCTCTTATTGAATTCCTCATCATCTTAATTGTTGATTAATTAGCTTGTTAATTTGTTTGTTAGTAGATTAATCCAACCTTCTTTGATATTTGCTTGACTAAATTTTTATCTTAACGAGCTAAGTAGAAATCCCCGCCATCCTTGTGGATTCGACACCCATTTACTACTAAATTGAGTTTTGTTGATAAGTTGGAATTGGCGACATAATCCCGCTCATCAGTCGTTAATTGTGATGTTATGAGAATTTGAATTTATGATATTGAGATTATGAGTGTTGAATTATGATATTGAAATAATATTGGCCTTCGGGGCGGTTGTATATTGGGTAGATATTATTGTTTGCCTTCGGGGCGTGAATATCGTTGAGATATTATTATTTGCCTTTCGGAGAGTTAGATATCATTGAGATATCATGAGTTTATTATTGGCATATCATTTGCTTTTATAACACTTGCATTGGATTCCCAGACATAGGCTGGATGAATGATATTATTATTGCCCCAGGTTGTTTTCGGAACATGTCTCTGGGAGAGTTGTGTTATATTATTGATATTGCCCCAGGCTGTTCGACGAAACATGTCTCTGGGAGAGGTGATGGTATACCTCGGGCCAGGGATTGGCGGGATGAACGGGAGTTTCGGATGTTGAGCTCATGAGCATTGACATTGCATTTGCATTTCATTACCATTGTATTGATTCAATTAATATTGTTTTACATTGTTGATGTATTTATTCTACTCAACCACGAGGTTGACCGTGTATTCGTTAAACACTTGTGATGAACCAAATATTAGGGAGCAGATTGACTGACAGGTACTTGATTAGCACAATAGGGAGCTTGGGACGTGAGCTTGGATGGTTGGACTTAGAAGATTAGATCACCTAGTTAATGTCTAGACAACTTTAATTATTGTATTATTCCGCTATGAGTTAATTGTAAATTCATTTATTTAGTAAGTTAATTAGTTTGAAAATTGTAATGAGACTATTATTTATTTAATTCATGTAAAGTACTTTGGTTTTGTTTTACTTTGTTATTCACTGCCTCAGGAAATCGAGATGGTAACATCCTTATTTATTAGAGAATGTCTTACTAAAGGCTCTTAGATAAATGAGGGTGTTACATCCGCAATGCACTGAAATGACCATTACGTTCTCTTTATTTCACTATCATGTCATCGACATAGACCTCTACTTCTTTGTGCATCATATCGTCTAGCAACGTCGTTGTTGTTCTTTGATAAGTGGTCCCGACATTTATTAGCCCAAATGGCATCAGCGTATAACAGTAAGTTCCCCATTGCGTTACGAACGCAGTCTTGTGCATATCTTCTTCGGCCATCTTTATCTGATTATAACCGGCATAGCCATCCACAAAAGATAATAATGCATGATTCGCAGTATTGTCAACCAAGATATTGATGTGAGGTAATGGAAAATCGTCCTTCGGACTAGCTTTGTTCAAGTAGCAGAAATCCACGCACACGCGGACCTTTCCGTCCTATTATTATCAATTTGAAATTTCGTGAAATGCGATAACATTTGGGCCAACTGATCAGGGGTCAGTGGCGGGATAGGTGCGATATTCGGGACAAGCTCCGGAATACCAGAACTAGGAGAGGGTACAAAAAAAGGAAAGACTAGGGAGGGGGTATCTTCGACACCTAACACTCTGGACTTAACCCTAGGACTCATATCAGACTCAGATCAGACTCAGAATCGTCATCTAGCTTGAACATTTTACCTTCTCCGGTACTCATTTTGAAGAGTAGTCCCTTGTTGTCGGTCCATTTTATGGTTTTCCGCCTTCCAGACATAGTACTCCGAGGATCTATATCATTAATAAGGGTAGATGGATCGAATCGGTCACTTTTCAGAATTATATTTACTAAAGCTTCGTTTGGTAATTCCGGTTTCTTTCTTCTTCAAACTGGAGACCCATAGCTTTCCTGTCTTCGACTAGAGCAAGTTATTTCTTCATCGTAGCTACGACCATAATTCATCTGGAATATAGCAACAATCTTGGAATATTTCTACTCCATAAACTAATTTGTTGATCTTCGAGTCAAAAATTGGTTCGGGAAAGTCTATGCATGGCATATATTCCCCGACTTTTACGAAATATCCATTTAAAATCAAATGGCACGGCCTTATTTCAATTTCCCGGTTCTCGACCGTCTTCTTTCCCCCTCTCAGGAGGTCCTCCACTGTGGGTTTGTACCCGAGCCCGAATGTTGTTCCTTTCGGAATTGTTGGACGTAGCATAAAGGTATCCGCTTTTCTAGGATACGTAGAAAAACCAAAATACTTCCTGGTCACGAGGATTGTCTTACACACATGACTTCCCGTGTATAAGTTTATGTTGGACATCCCGAAGTCATATTCGATCATATTCACGATCTCGAAACCACAAGATTCAACCGTAGTCTCGCTTTTCACCTTAGAAGTTACATGTCCTCCGGTCACGATCATAGGAGTGGTGTTAATAGTTACCACTTCTCCTTTGAGCGGGATTTTGATTTTACGATGGAGAGTTGAGGATACGGCCCCCGTAGCATGAATCCATGGTTTTCCAAGTAGTAGATTGGAATATGAGGCAACATCTATCACTTGAAAATCGACCTTTATTTCGATTAAACCCACATTTATGTTTAGAGTGATAAATACGGCTACTCGACGCACTGTGCCATCGAAAGCTCGGACTGTTTGCACGGTTGGTATGAAATCAATCTTTTCGAGGCCCAAAATATGAGCGGTCTTCAGTGGTAAAATGTTGACTGTGGATCCGTCATCGACAAGCAAGGGTCTTACGAAGCCTTTTGTGACGGCATTCTACCGTGATGTACATGCCCAAGAAGTGTTGTGGCCCAAAAGAAGGTAAATCTTCATCCGAGAATGTTACGGCATTAGCAAGCCGAGGTCGGTTTTGAGCAACAAAAGAGACCATATCATTTGAGGTGGTGCTTAGTGGTACGACCATATAGAGATGTCTGCCTTAGTCTTTTTGAGCTTCTTGATAGGGGAAGCCTTAGAGGTTGGCCCTTCACCGAGTGCCTCGACTAGAGTGGGTTCTTTAACTAGAGCTTCGTTTGGAATTTCCCCGAAAATAGAAGTTCGGCCCGATTTCTCGACCAGATATGGACGTCCGGACCGAGTGAGGTAGTTAGATTCGAGGACATCTTTCCTCAACTTCAAAATATCTTCTTGAGTACGTGGGATGGTTGATACTTTGGCGAGGTAGATGTCATCTTCGTCGTCGGCCCAAATAGCATTGATTTCATTCTCGCTTCGGGGAAAATACGATAAATAGTAGATGCTAAAATCCCCAATTCGAACTTCATTCTGGACCCTCATGATGTAATTGGAACAGTCCACGTAAACCTTCCCTACGAAGAAACCAACAAGACGACAGATAGGCTTGATTAGATGGGACACATCGGTATTATATACAACAAATACCGCGTTAGAATGATGCTGAAAGGATTATTCACATTGTTTGGTTTGACGGAGGGGATCAGAAGGGACCCATTCTCAATCATATCTTGGATCTCATGTTTAAGGCGATAACAACTTTCAGTGTCATGGCCCTTCCTTTGGTGGAAGGCACAATAAGCATTTGGTTTGTACCATTTCCCTTGTTTATCAACTAGCGGGTCCGAAGTTTGACCAATTAAATTAAGCGTTCCTTGGGCTGAGAGCCATTGGAGAGCATAAGAATAGGTGTACCCGATGTGAGTAAATACCCTGGGCACTTGGCATTGTTGCCCTTTAGAAGTTCCTCCCAAAAGACTGATGTCCTGAATATGATTAGTGGAAGTGGATGCCCTTGTTTTGGAGGAAGATCCCCCTTGATATCCCTTAGACTTTTCAGCCTCAACAACTCGGACATCGTCTTCGATTTTTATCCCGACTCGGCTAAGTTCCTTAACCGAGCCAAAATTTTGATATTTGATAGCATCTCGGTAAACAGGTCGGAGGTTCTTCACGAATTTATCTACCCTCTTGGTCTATTCGGGCCGTTTGGATAATTTCACGCTTTCAGCACGCCATCTTTTGAGGAATTCAGTAAATCCCTGCTTTTCTTTTTGCACCATTACTTCGAGGGTGCGCATTGTGGTTTGAATTTCAGCATTGTCGGCAAAATGCTTACAGAATTCCACCGTGATATCTTCGAATGTCGGGAAATTCTTATGTTCGAGCCCAAAGAATCATGCCTTGGGAAGTTCTCCAAGTGAATGGGCAAAGATGTGGTACAACATTTCAGCGGGTTTCCCTTTCACAGCAAGGTACTCCTTGTAGGATCGGATATGTTGAAGCAGATCCTCTGTCCCCATAAACTTAGAGATATCAGTTACCACAAAATTGGTCGGCAGCTTATCTTGGACTGGTGTATACATCCGAGCATTTTCGTAGCGCACATTTTCTCCTCGAGACAGCATCAATTGCTTCTCTACTGGCCTGAACCTTTTCTCGAACTAGGACACAAGTCGTGGTGGAGGTGGTGGTTATGGAGTTTCTATCGTCAGATTGTTCTCTATGGCTTGTAGCCATTCCATCAGAGTAACCAAAGTATCATTGACTTGTTTCAAAGCATCTGCGGTAGTCATACTTCTTGTTTCGGTCGGCCTTTCTACAATGAACCCTGAACAAAGATCAGTTATCGAACTAAAGTCCCCTGCACAAATAGGACTCGGCCCACTAATAATTTGACAAACTCAACGAGACCCGACATCGGACCCAGACCCGGGAATGAGAGATCTGACTCATCCAAATGGGTACAACACAACGACAAAATGGGGTTTCTCAAACTTAACCAGGACTTAAACTCGACATGGACTCTATGAACTGAACTAGTTCACCTGTGATGGGTCCTAAACATAAAGCTACGTGATTTAGGTCTTAAACCCGACATTGACATAGAATTGGTGTGACAAACCCGTGTTTGAGCCAAACATGGCTCGTGGGCTAGAGAAAAAAACGTCCCATATGGCTATGGGGAACGTTTTTATGTGATGACTCTGACCAAATGGTCGACACTCACGACTTAGACCCAAAGATCAATTTGGGTGACTCAAAAGTGATG
>JAOWBH010043642.1:0-15425 GCA_028566215.1 Silene coronaria
CATTTGGGATCCAAATCCTACCCTGATCTGATCTAATGGATATGAATCTGATAAATTTGGACCCTGCGGATATGGGTAGGAACTGGATCCAACATATATAATATGAATATGGGTATGGATCCTATAGGACCAAACCCTACCCATTGTCATCTTTAATCTCACATATACAAATGACTAAAACGGAAAGAATCGATTTAGTTTTTATTCTAGATTTTTTTGTCAAACACAACCTTTAAAAAAAAAATTTCTAAACACCACATTTTCAAAAAAATGTTTGTCAAACACAACCTTTAATAAAAAAAATTTTTGTCAAACACGATTTTTGGCCAGTTGACAACTTCTTGACCATTTGCAATGGGATGACTTTCAGTCTATATTTAAGATAGCAAATTAAACGAGGCCGGTTTAGAGTGTTCCTAGACTCGTTGAAAAGATGTGAGTACAGGCTTTTTACGGATTGTCCACTCGATGGTCAAAGGTGACATGTGGGGTCGGTGCGTAAATTAAGGCTGGTCAGAGAAAGGGCTATAATTTTGGGTTTACAGTGGGTGGTCATAGAGTTTCTTGTGGGTCTTTTAATGGGGTTATAATGTTTTGTTTTGTTTGAAATTTGGTATGTAGGTTGAGGGGAGTGTGAGGTATGTCGTAGTTGTGTTGTTTGTGGTGGTCCTTGGTTGCAAGTGGTTGGTCGACGGGAGTGAATTACTCACGAAAAAATCCTACTTCAACTTACATCGTGACTAGTCTTACTTTACACACCAATCTACTCCACATAAGGCTATCTTTGACCACCGTGTTAACAATCGCTGGAAAATCTGTACTCTCACCTTTCCAACGAGCACAAGAACACCTCAAACCGTTCTCGTTTGCTATCTCAAATATCGACTAAAAGTCACCCCATAGCAACTGGTCAAATTCTGGCCAAAATGTAGTTTATTCTAATTGGAGTTGTGTACCTCGCTGGTCTTTGAATGCCAAAATAGCTTCTGCCTTGTGTCTGGATCCTTACCTAAACATACCCTGGATCCTTACCTAAACATACCCTAGATAACGATGAGAGTCATTTGAGACAGAAAAAAAACTCTCACTGTCCCGATCAATAGTTTACACTTTCCTTTTCTAGTAATTAAATCAACTCATGCAAGTGGGGACCAATACATTTTCTACTTTTTTCTACATATTCCATGTTGTTTTTGAATTCTTTACTAATTATATACTCATTCCTCTCTCTTTACCTTAATAATCGTGTATAAAGCAATTGTAAACAATTAACCGTGACGGATGGAGTATGTATTACAGACTTGAATGATGTAAAACTATGAACTTTGGGAAGATAGGGCGGAAGTGTTGAATGTGGACACCCTAATGAGAAAGGTCCTCTTCAGATACTGGAGTGTCTAGTACAACTTTAACAAAGGGAGGAGGGAATCAATAGCTTTTGAAATGATCATCTTACCCCGATCTTTGTTAAGAAAGTATTGGACCTCTCAAGTTACGGGAGAGGATCTCATTGCCATCCTGAATGTTTCAAACGTACTCCTGAATCTAGATAAGTGTGCTGCCAATATGTCGAAGACAATTGTTGATATAGTGAGATGACTAGTGAGCTTTGTTGCTTTAAGATCTGTTACGGTGGCCTCGAGCACATTTATCTCTTGCTCCATCTACTCCTTAGGGTCGGGTTAGAAAGATTCCAAAAGAAATAAGAAAGACACCTACCGTACATATTGCACTAAGAATGGTCATTTAGTTGGAGAATGGAGATCGATTGTTTCTTGAAGGCCAATAAAAAATAATACAGATTGGTATCTCCACCTTAAGAAGAAATTTAATACGAACTCCTCTGCTCATATGGTTGAACCTGGCATACCCAGAGAATATGTTGAACCTGGCATACCCGGAGAATATGTTGATCCTGGCCAATTGATATTCCTAGTTTCTCGAATTCCTCTCAGTAGTTTGATATTGATCTAATAATCTCAGCAAAGTTGTGACGCACGTCTATATGCTTCATTGCAAGGCCAACAACATTGTTTTGGTAATCTTCATGCTATTGGCTCTCAACACTACCAAACCTTTATCATCAGACATTCTTTAGCTTAGCGATTTGGAGCAATGTAGGAAAATACCTACGGAGTACATGGGTAGTGTAACTCGTAAAAGACTGACCCAGTAAGCTAAAGGCTAAGAAGTTATGGTTGAGGTGCTAACTTTGCACATGCAAAGGAGAAATATGAATGTAGTTGGTGATTACAATGTCGACAATTTGAAAAAAAAAAAAGAAAAAAAAATATAATTTGTAGCGGTTCTAGCACTGTTCAACATGTCGAACACGTTGAGACTTGAGAATACAAAATACCTGAATCAAACTCAGTTAACTCTAAAAGAGAGGCAAGCTTGAAGGGAACTGGACATGCATCCATTGTCGCTCATACACAGCTACATGCTTCCATCCTATCTCTTCAATCAGGGAAAGCTTCAGGTCGTACAATTTCTTCTTTGGAGGTTCTCCGTCCTCTAGGATATCATCCAACACCTAACGTGCAACAATGTCAAATTCGCGAACTACCAACGTACTCATTGTACTAAATAGGACATTGATATGTGGCGCGAGCGCACACACACACAACAGGCAAAACCGCTTCGGGAAGTCCCAAATTCTCATAAATGACAGTAAGAGACTTTAATTGTATTGAGATAGTCTCAAGTCTCTCAACATTATTTAAACGACAATCTCACATGAGACTACAAACATGCACAATCAAAAAGACTGCTGGCCCTTTAATAAGCTACATACCTTCAGGGCTGTTCCCAGCCTCCCAGAACGTCTCTCCCGAATCACAGAGAGAATTCCATACTTAGACGACTTGACATCTACCCATTTCCGCAACTCCTTATAAGTTGGTTCAAATAAATCTTCTTGTGTATCATTTGACATAGCAGCCTGATCACTTGCATCAGCAGATTTTATTTCGGCCTACAAGGTCAAACCAGTGCCTTTTTTAGTCCAAATCATGGAATGGAAAACATGTGAAAACTGATAAACTAGATATTTCCAAAGGAAATCAGGAGTTTCTTTTCATGCAATTAAAGAGTCTGCTTTCTCCATTATACATCAGCATATGCAACGGTTGTAAGACAAACACAAAATACTTAAGTCCCAAGCCCCAAGGCATAAATACCTTCAGCGATTCAATTTCTGCTAATGCTAATCCTTTCTCGTAAAGAGCTTTCGCAAGATGGTCACGCGTCGTCTCCATTTGCTTCTTGAATCTCTGAAAAATTTAAGGGACGAAAAATCAAATAAGTATACTGACAAATGCTGGTAAAACAAACCAATTATTTTCCATAGGGCTGTTTTAACGTTAATATTATGTAAATTGGTTTTATCCAAAAGAGATCACTTAGTAAAAAAAAGAACAACTACCAAAAAAACCCGTTTGATAATATATGCTTGTATAGGTGGTGTTACACACGGATTAATGAATCAAAATAAATCATTGAAAGCAACCACCGCCTGGACAACAACGAGGCAGCTTCATAGATGAGGGGGGCAGAGGTGTTACTATTCATAGTATATTTCATTGGAGAACAAGTACAGCATTACAAAATGTTATGCACATCCAACTATCCTAACATACTACTCACCTCTTCTTCGTCATCTTCAGGAACACTTTTTTGCGAAAGATTTTTTGCCAGCTCATCTCTATCGATACTATCAATAACTTCATCAGCTGCACTAATGACCTACAAAACAGTAACAAGCAGTAATGCAAGATACCAAAAATGAACAAAGATGATACAGCAAGGTTACGTTCTATACTTGTACAGTAAGAAAAATTTCCAGTCAACGATCTCATGAATTTTTTTACCTACAATTAGACAATTATACCATCTACGCTGATTTCCCAGTCATTTAAATGGCTAAGTTTTGATCAGTTACACTGCAAGTTAGTTAATCAACGATCTCATGGGAAAATGCTCATCTAATATCAAGGAAATTGGGTGCACGTAGCCGCATACTACAAAAAAAGGAACACATGAATATACTGGGTATATAAAAGCAAAAACTTCGAAACTGGCTCTTCATATACTTCTTCATCTTGAAAATGAGAACTTTGTGTTAGTTACTAACACGACAGAATCGGTTCATGTTTTAAATAATCCAACATTGAACAGTGAAGACAGAAAGCGGCAGATTACCTCTTCCAAGTGACGACACTTATCCTTCAAGTTATCTTGAGAAAGCACACCTTCCAGGATCTTAGCAAGTAATGGAGTGTACTTGGGATATTCAGACTGTAAAGCAACATACAATATTCCAACATTTTAGTCAACAACTAGATACTCAAACATTCTAGTAAACAAACAGAGTTTGGACCATGAAGAATCCATTGTTAACAACTGAATAATATCCTCTTTCAACAATGGTAATAACAAGCAAAGGAACAGTTATTAATGGATTTGATTGCTTTAGATGTTATCAAAATTAAATGGAAAAAAAAGGGGAAACTTTTAGCTTCATTATAATTATTATTTCTTCCAAACTGCAGCAATGTTTGTTGCATATTGTGCGAAATTAATGGACTACAGTCTACAGATCCATACATACAGATGTAGAAAAAACTTGTGATAATAGAAAACACATCACCTTCAAAGATATGGACAACTTTTTCCATTCCGAGCGCTCTTCGTCACTGTTCTGCTTCAGGCTTGTTAAAAAGTTTATCTTAGCATCCCTCACCTAAGAAGAGGGAACGATAATGTAAATACATACTATTAAAATGCATATGAGATTAAAAACATGGATAGCCAGACATTCTCATGCAACAATTACCTCTTCTACTAGCCGCTCAGCTACACTTTTGGTAGATGACCCAGAAGAACTCTTTCCCTTTTCTTCATCAGGCTGACAAAGTAGACCAGATATTAATGACCAACTTCAACTAGGGAGTAAGGGGCATTGCAATGGCATATATTATACTAGTACAAACTACTAATTTAGTATTGACAAGTATTTTAATAACCTTATTAGGAGGCACTACATAAGATATCTGATAAGAGACGGGATTCTTTTTAGGGTCCCCTCCACCTTTATTCCCTGAATAAGATAACTTTCCATATGAAATAGCTCCAACCAGAAGTGATCCCTCAGGACAACTCTGCAAACAGAAAAGTAACTAGGCTATGAGAAAAAACTGTGTGCTATGGCATGAAGTCATGAACTCATGTTGCAAGCGACTATAATACCTTTGGAAGTTTGTCCTTTGTTGGTGGACCAACATAGAAAGCTTCTTTTAATCTGCAACACAAATACCAAGGATGAAAATGCATGACAGAGAAGCTGGCTGGGAGAAAGTGAAAAACATTTCTTTACATGAGAAAGCATACCCTGGGACCAAAACGGAGGATTTAAAGCTACCATTTCCTGTCATATGGCCATCAGGCTGAGAATAAAAACTTAACCTCACAACTTCCTGAAAAAAAAAAAAATGGACAACAATATCCCATAGATAAATATGTATAATATGAATAGACCAAGTCAGAAGGTTGGCAAGAAAGCCGGAATCCTTGCTGAACATAACAAGTTACATAAGTAAAACCTACAGTCTACAGGTGTGGGGAGAACATGAAAAGAGCAAGATTGTAGAAGATAGAAGAACAACTACCTTGTCATCCAAAGTCCTCTCAATGAATATGACAAGATTTTTCGTTTTCTCTAATAATTGCATGTCATCATGCCTGAATGGAAATAAAAACTCTGTGAGCACTGCACACCATTTATCTCCCAACTATGAACAGGGTAAAATGAACATTTTCTGAACTTGTGATGCCAACTTCTATTTACCTTAAATACAGTTGCAAGGTAAATTCACCCTTAGGAAGTCTTTTAGCTTTTGGATAAACATCACCCACAGCATATACACGCTACATTCAAAATCACCCAGCAGAGGTGACGGAAATTAGAAGTCAAACGCAGTCAAATGTACGAACAGGAATATTTTTAAGTTGACCAAGTTAGATGATTTCATAATATCAACATAGAAGTTTGTACTTGGAACATGAAACAGGAAGGTACAGAAGGGAAGGGGAGGATGCACCAGATACGCAAACGACATATATTATTCTTAGATACACATAACAGCCACAAATAGCTTTTCTTTGACGGTAACAGCAGTAATAGGCTCTTAAACTACATAGAAAAGGACATTACAATCCTAGATAGAAAACTAAAAGCCAGGACAAACCTTGTTCACATCTGAGATCATATAGAACTGTGACTCAAACTTTGTATCGTACACACGATTATTAAGTAGAGGAATATATGGCTTTACTTCAGCTCCATCCTCTAGTTTAAACTTGTAACTGTGAAGAAATAGAAAGGGGCGTGATTAACTCTGCGGCAATTAGATACTGGTAAAAAAAACCATCATTGTCATTAATAATTACTCCCAAGACTCACGTTAGAGTCATTGCTAATATTTGCTTCCCTGATGGTAATCTGTCCCGATTTGTTGGAAGAGTACAAAGTTGGCTCTCTACAGGACGGAACGGAATTCTAATCTGCACCCAAGAAAGCGTAGTTAAAATTGAACAATTTTTGACAAAGGGGTGATGCCAATGTACAAAAAGACACCAACAGGGTCACACCCATATACAAACGGAAACTGGATAATTATCTCTCCAACTACCATGATATATTATATCTAAAAACTGAGGAGAAGCCAAGTGCAAGTTAAAAGGTAACACTTACCCCAATCATACAACAGTTTCAAAGCGAGTTTGGACTCTTTTAACATAAGAAAATAAAATTGATAAATTCCTTTTATTCCTTCTAAACCACAATAACTTGAAGTCCCAAGGCACATAATGATATATCAACAGCTTCACTCTTTCGACAACTGAAGACAATCTTACCTTATTAAGAGAAGCCGAAGGAACCAGATTCTCAGACGATAGCAAGCTGCCAACATCTACCTTTACAGGAGCTTCACTCCCACCAAGCATCAATTCCTCGTTGCTTATACTGACACCATGAAATTCAATCTACACATTTACATAAAGAGCAGAAGTTTAAGCTTAAGATGAGTAACACTGATTACCAAAATGATAACAGCGTAAAAGCAAAACTTGAAACGGCCAAGGTACATATAGCATGCTCTACAGAAGATTAGACACTACACAAATCAATATCCAGATAAGTTCAATTCATCCATCATGGACTATCAGGATGACACACGAGCACACTGAACAATCATTCAAACGGAAAAGGAGAACTCAACTGACCAGGAGTTTCGCACAAACACATCTACAATCCTAGATTAGCGTAAACGACTAATTTTTGTAGGAACTCAGCTCAATCCTAGGTATGTTTGGATACACTTTTAAGAGGGAAAGAGGGGAAAGGAAAAAGGAAGGGAGCAAGAGAGGGAGGTAGGAGGGATTTCCATTAGGCTTGGAGGGAAAATGGATTCCTCCGTCTCTCTCCCCCTCTGTTTTTCCCATACTCTATTTGTAAACCAAACATGGGTTTTGTATCCATCCCTTTCCCTCTACCTCCAAATCCCCCTATCCAAACAAGCCTTAAGACACAGTAGGGGTACTTGAAATACCTCATTTTCCATAGTCCCCAAAATAACGAAGACACATGGCAGAGACATTATTCTAATCATCAACTAGTCTTAATGACCTTACCACAAGAACTTAAGAAGTGTGCGGATTCAAAATGCGGACACAGGTCAAACAACCTATCTATCAGACCATGACTCTCTTTTGCTAAAAGACGAGACACATATATGGAGAAAGAAGTTGCAGGTGTTCATCTCTCCAGCATATTGGTTCACTTTAACCTTTATAAAAGCCATGAAGCTTATGATCCTGTACAAAAAGCAAGTGCAGGAGACAGCGTGCAATGTAACCCATGTGTACTCATTACTAAACACAGTTCCAGGCAGGTTATCCTACCAAAGAGGCATTTCAAGATACCACCTCATTCTATCACAGCTTTCCTATATGCTTGGCCACACAAACATAATCGCTGAGAAATAACAGATAACAAAAAGCCCAAAAGCGCAGAGGAATGCTTGAGATGAAAGAGCTATTCGAAATAACTTCCTTCCAACTACATTAGTGATTAGACTATGTTCCACTAATTCCCAGGATCCCAGATTTGTTTTTGATAAGAGAGATTATTAATTCAGGAATACAAAAGGGGTGACATCTATTTACGGAAAAACATTAAGGGGGACAGTCATTTACGAAGAAGATGCCATTACGGTGACGACTATTTATGAAAAGAGAGATGGATAATTATGCTCTCAAGCTATCGTGAGTAATCTTATCTATAAGAAGAAAAGATGTTCCAAAACGGCAAAAACTATGAACACAAAACCAGACATCCATCCATCTCGAGAGATTAAACCTCATGCCCGATATAAACTAGTACAGGTTGATGAGACTGCATGCAGAACTTATATAACAAGTTTTATTGAATAAGTTGACACATTGTCTAAATCCTGGTCATGAACTGCGATGCACTGCATGCACATCATAATCAGCTGCTATGGTGAAGGCAATATGCATCTCAATTTTCAAATAATCCCAATGCAATAAGCGGGGTTCCAAGGTAAGAAAGCCAATGAGCATGATCCAAGCAAAATGACAAAAAAGGAATAAGATAATAAGAACACTAAGTCACTAATTGACAATTGTACCTCAAAATCTACAATTGTTGTCTCCTGACTTCCAATTCCACTAGACCAGAACTGGGCTATAGCTAATTCAATTGTCCTACCACCTTCTACAGCAAAGGAGAAGGTCTTGGCTGATGGAAAAGAGAATGTGACCACTTTCTCCGTTTTCATGTATCTTTTCAGGGGAGAAAGCTGCAATAACAACATACAAGATATAGACCAAATGCTGTCGGTTAATGCATGAATAAGGGTAAAACCCGCATAATCAAGCACCACAAAACGATAATAAATCTCGCCGTTACTTTTATTGATAATAAAAAAAAAATTAATAAAATGGAAAGTTTCCAAACCTGTACAGCATCGACAAAAAATCTACGAGAAGTATCAAAACCAGACGTTCGCATTGTTGCCTCAATCCACGTAGCGCCAAGAGGTACTTCAATATATCGCCTTTCTATGTGACCTGGAAATAAGAGATTGTTGATTAATGATGTGGAAGGCTTATTATACTCACAGAATAGATGACACAACTTGGATTTACTACCTACATTATTCTATCCCACCAATCAGCTTATTGAGTATTAGGAATGAGACGACGACCACCACCACCATCAACTTCTAAATGGGACAAACTACAGTCTAAAGAAAGAATAATGACAGACAGGACGACGAGGAATTAGGAGAACTTTACTTAACAATTTTGCACATTCTTCCCCAAGGAATCTAGGTACTAGCGACCTTTACTACAAGTCAAGTAACATCACTGGCTGGAAAATGACCCCCCTCCCCCCGGCCTACCATTTGCATGCTTTCAGAGGTCTTTGTAATTTCTTCTTGTAATAAGAAGCCAGGAATCATATCTACTAAACAAAATACAGTCAAGACATGGACGGCAGTTTGGGCAAGATAACTATATGACTATACTATCACCATAGCCACTAAACACAATACTGTCATAAGCTATAATACAAAGTGTTCGAAAGGATTAGGATACAAAGATCCAACACTATGGTCCATGAAAAATATGCAAGCTGGCATAAAATCAAATTCATAGGGTGTTGTGTTTACACAAGGATAGATGGGGGAAGGTCGAATTTCTATATAACCAAACATCTAGACTAATAATGTACCTGGATGGAACTGCATGCCCCTCAAGGATACCACAGGTGGACAATTTTTCACAGCCATTGCCTTTGTAATGGTTACTGGAATTCTAAATAAAGGACCTCGCCACGGGGCATTGCTATCAATCCCATAGACCTCATAATAGTGTAGGCCATCTTCAAGATTAGTAGGATCGACAATCACACTGCAGAAAGATAAGAGATAAAAGCTTAAAATACAATAGCAGACCAATAAAAGCATAGAAAATACAAGTCACATGCAAGCTTTTGAAAAGCTAGAAGAAAGGAAAACGTTTTTAGGGAATCTGATATATAAGCTGCATTTAAAAGTCGCCTGAAATACAGTTACCGCTGCAAATGCTAATACCTCTATCAGTTACTTGACTCCCATTGCATTTGATAGTTTTGATTGTAAATCAGTTGACAAGCAAGAAAAGAGCTCATTTCAAATAAGTTGAAATAGATAGCACCAAAAGTGGCCAAACTATCTGGATAACAGAGACAGAATCCCGAAAAGAGCCTATAGTGTCGTTTTTTTAAAGGCAGAAACCAGGAAGAAGACAATAGACAGCAAAAATACCAAATACCACATATTGAAAAATGTAACTAATAGCTCAGTTATACGCAACATAGAGTAAGAAGCAAAATACTGACACTAAAGAATTTCAAACATCTTTATCCTAACTTTTCATTCTCTTTTATTAAGATCTTGTGAAAGAAAAAACCCAATCCATATATCTTTGTTTTTGTGAAACCCATGATAGCAGCAGCTTCATACGGAGTACTAAGTATTATACGTAAAATAACTGAGGCCCCTCTCCAGAGTAATAAAGTAATATCTACAGTGCAGGTTATCTTGAAGAGCACAAAAGGTGGTGTTCTTCGTTAAGGTAATATAGAATAAGCAGGTTACCAAGTGCAGACAGTGAAGCCTATTTACAACAGCTCACATAATTGTTTTTTCATTAGCAAGCCAGCATAAAGGAAGTTTGATTCAGGAGGCCACAGTTACTGAGCAGACACCCACTAAATGTACCATTCTACAAAATCCTTCTACTAATACAGATTTACATTCACAAACCAAGGATTTTGAAAGCTCGGTGCTCTGGAACATAATATCTCCTCTCCAAGCTATGACTCTCTCATAAGGAACAAAGAGAATAACAGATATACACTTCCATGAAATAAAATACTAATTTGAGCTCATCTAGAGGCTTTCAGGATGCTTCTAAGCACATTCTATAGGTAACAATACAATATGAAATTATGAATACAAAATGAATCAGCAAAATAGGATGTACTACAATGTATTAGATGAATGTATGCTAAAATGCTTGCAGGAAACACCCTAGAAGGATTTAGATCACACATTCACAATAAGTGAACAAGCCAGTTCTCCAAAAGAAGGATGTGACAATATTGACAGGAAATCAAAAGCAGGAGACAACACATAAATGACCGACCACTGAGGTAATGATATAAAAGATGCACCAAAACCATTAAGACTTGAACCAAAATTGAAAATAGCCAGTTAAGAATACAGTGACTAACTTGAAACTACGACCATTATGAGTCAGGAGAAGATATTTGGGAGCCTTCACAACTGTTGTGTCGCTGGAGTGCAACTCAATACATTCCTCAAACGGAACCAAGTCATCTAAATTGCTTGCATCCCTGTGGAATTTTGGAGCAACTTGCACTGTCCACTGTTGACAACAATACATTAGATTTCAAAAGGAAGAATCAAATGAAATTTAAATGCCTAATTATAGATTAATTCAATAAAGTCTATAAAGAGCTTAAAAAACCTACCTTGGAAGTTGGAACATAGGAGGTCTAGTTCAACTCAAAAGTAACAAAAACAGTACCCCACCAACCCCGCAGATTGTCATGGTCATGGTCAGTAGGAGCCGAGATAAGAAAGGCACCCCATGGGTATAGAGTATCAATTGCTTGCAATTGATATCAGCAGTGCTTGGCTCAATAGATTGTTGATAATTAATAATTAAAGGTCATTCCAACCAATGTTTCGATGGGTGTAAGAAAATTATACAATTCCCCTGTGATAATAAAATTTATCATCCAACTGCGATAAGAAAAGTATACAATCCCCCTGTGATTCGCAGCGATGTTTGCACTAGAGCAAGGAAACATTATCAATTATTCGGTTACCACGTCGGTTTTCTTCCTCACTAACTATAATATCTGCTCACCACCTTCCCCTCTACATTTCCTATGGGAAACCCTCTCTTGACCACCTATCAGTAGATAAAACAGCCAATTTGTACAATTGGCAAGTCGGGGTGATTTAGGGAGGTGATAGACTAACCTCAGCAGGCTGTTGACACGCAAACGCCTCTCTCAAGTAGATTCCTCGAAAAGTAGGTGCTGAATGCAAAAAAATGTAACTTACATTAGTAATTCACATACCAAGTTTTCTCCACCAAGCTTCACTGAACAGCATTTGAGTTATGCTTTCAGACTACAATGAGCTAGTACTCTAAAGTCTAGAAGTATTAGACACAGTTATAGCGACACACATGAGTAGCTCAAAAAATGTAATACACTCATAAGTTTTAGTCGAGGATCTTGATGATTAGTACAAGCCATACATAAATATACAAGATATGACTCCCAGGTGGATTCATGTGCCACATACGGCAAAGGGATAGCTCCCACAGATTCTAGTGTGACCTGGCGTGAATGACAAAGCAGGCTAACTCTTAAATCTACAAGCAACACTAAATCTATCAGCAATTGGCCAGTGGACAGTAATAATGATGTAAATGCTGAGTTGCTACTCTGAAGCAAATTCATTTGTGGGTAAGCTCACAAGATAGAAATTATCATCGGCTCTTACAACTGATCACATGTCAATAAGTATGACACTATGGACGCAGGTTCAGTAGATCAATTGTCAGTTGTCACTGGCATTATGCAGTTTTCCCTCATAAACTTGGGGAATGACAGGCGGCAAAACTCAACAGCAGCTGATATTGACATCAGAACACCAGTTATAGGACTCGGGGGGTATAAGGAAGACAACAACCACAACTGATATTGACATCAGAACACCAGCTATGCTCGCCACATAGAACAGACAACAGATGATCTCATGGAGGATATACTTTATATGGGGAGGACTTTCAAGTGAAGCTCATCTCTGAAGAGCACTTATAAGTTGACACAGTCCAATATATTCTCCAACTTTCGAGAACCAAACAGCAATATGGTTTAGCAGATTATTTCCACAACTAGCCAACAGTAGATGGGTTTTATACTATTTGTGATAGTTTATGAGACTAGTCCCTACTTCCGTACAAATATCTAAATAATCGTATGGAATGCATTGCTTCAATATTTAATTAGACAAATGAATACGCTAAAAAAAACCATAACATTTTCAATCTACTTGGAGTCTAATGGATGGATTAACAAGTAAAACGATGCAGAAACATGGGAAGCGACGCTAGAAAGGCTTACTTGTCTTTCCGGATAAATTAATTTTCACTTCATACCAAACAGAAGGAGCATCAAGAGATCGTTTAACATATTCAAATGCCCTGAAGAAAAAAAATACATCGTCAATAAGGAAAAAGATGAAGGATAACACAATCTTGTAGTTCATGCAAGCTGTGCAATAAATACTAACTTGTCTACTTGCATAAGGCCCATTCCTGTGGTCAACTTCTCCTCTGGCAGACTACTTATAGGAACACATGTATTTTCAAGAGCCCTACGCACACTGTATGGACTAACATGAATACCCTCAGCCTGATGTAAGCAATAAGTGGCGCAAATCAGTGCAACAGAAACATACTAGTTTTGGTAGTCGTTGCAAACAAACTAAAGCACAACAAATACCTTCATTCCACTTAAGACTAATGCAATTCCTCCACAAGCAGATGGAGATGACATTGAGGTTCCATTCATGAGCATTCGACGTTGAAGGGTCCATGTTGGAACAGGAGCAACGGCTCCCCCAGGTGCACTTACAGAAACACCAATGTCTCCATCTGCAGTTGGCCCTCTACTGGACCTGCATCCCAACCAACCTCACAAAATCAAGATAAGCTAAAAGTACAGGAGACTGCAAAGCTGATAATTTCAGATCCAAGAGCAGCAAGTCAGCAACGACGGAAAGGTTAGAAAAATATACCATGTGTATTCTAGACCCTCGTTTGGTGCTTCCACAACACAATGAGCCCCAGCAGCCATTGCAGGTGAAACATAAGCACCAATTCCAATAATGCTGGACGTAGTGCCTCCAGGTGCTCCGACAGTGCTTAATGCTGGCCCCTCATTTCCGGCACTGCTGACAAATATCAAGTGATGCTTTTCTACAACCTAGACTTGTCACAATAAATATAATTCATGTTTACTACATGGCAACATAATGTCAAAGACAGAAGAGGACAATGTGCGTTAGCAATCATTGATGTATTAAATTTCTAGTAGAACAGATCAAAGCAAAATGCGTGCAAAAATTACCTCATTAATTAAGTCCACAAACCGTCCATAATCTGGCAGCAACGAAGGTTCCCCATAGCTCATGTTGATCAGATCACATTTGTGCTGCAGGGGACAAGAAACAAAAAGTTGCTGTGATCATAGCAATGAGAATAAATGATTATGAATGCAGCAGCACATAGATAAAATGATAGATTTTAACCCACGGGTGATCACAATGTCTGAAGATAGTCTAAGTGCCAAACAGTAGAATTAGAGACGCAAAAATGGTCGGTTTGTTACTATGTCCCAAGACAGTCTAAATACCAACATAAACGTCTTAAGGACGAAGACTGACAATATTCAAGAATTAAAGCAAGAGATAAACATCATCCACAGCTCTCATCCCCCACAAAACAAAGGGGTGACATCACATCTATAACAGAACCCCTTAAACAAGATATTAATAAGATAGACAAATCACATTATGGCCACATAGTTGTTAAAGCATTCAGGAAAATCTCACCTCCACAGCGGCAATTATAGCGCGAGTCAAGCCTGTACCAGTTTCCATTGAGCCCAGTCGAGCATCACCGATCTTACAGGATACAATCTGGGCTCCGGGAGCAACTCCATTCAACAGGGGTTCCTGTTAATTAGTATATTTTCCATTGAAATTAGAGGGTGAAATGCAGCAATCAATTTATAGAGGGAGGGAGGAAGCAACGGAACCTGAGGGTGGAAAGCTGAGGCAATCCCAGCAACATGAGTTCCATGGGGTGAGCAATCAGTTACAATGCTTAAGAGGTTCCCTTCTTCATATACATTAGTTACAAAGGTACATGCATCTAGTTTGCTAAATACACCAAACTTTCTTTCGATCCTGCAACATAAATAAAATGCAACACAAAATAAGGTTATATAGATGAGTTGAAAGGCTCATGTCATCTGTTTATACTTATTGTGCATAGAATGATGAAGATGCTGAATTGCAACGACCTGAAATTAGTAAGAGGAACAAAATCTGCAAGTTTCCCCTTGTCCGGTTCATCCTCAAGACTCTGGGTGTCAAGGGCAACCCTCCAGAATTCTCCATCATGCCAGATAACAGCATCAATCACAGGTCCCTTGTCCTCATAGTTCTAAACAGAAGAAATAG
>JAOWBH010043753.1:0-15425 GCA_028566215.1 Silene coronaria
CTTAGCTAATTCATATCCTTTTGATTCCGCTGCAAATTTATTCCTGAAAACATAAAAAGAGCTTTTATTTTACATCAGTTTGGTATCAGAGCATTTATTTTACATCAGTTTCTTTTGGATTTTGACTCCTTATATATAATATATATTTTTTCGTTCACCTTTAATTAAAATATCCTTAATAAAGAATAAAAGAAAAGTTAAACAAATGCTGCATATTGAATACATAAATGATTAGTTGAACGACACAATGGCGCTAGAGCTACAATATAAAGGAGGAAATGATTAGTGGTTAGATTCGGTAAAGTCTTAAGACTCTATCATTTCGGCTTTTCAATATCTTTCATTATTATTATTTTATTGTTCAGATTTATTCCAAACTTTTATACATTATATTTCATACTAGAGCTGGTCATGAGCTGGGCCCATGCAGGCTTGGGCTGGACCGGGATGACAAAAATGGCCCGTATGTGTGGGCCGGACCGGGCCAAATATGAGGGCTTATTTAGCAAGCCGAAGCCCTGCCCTTATGGGATAAAGCAGGCTTTCGGCCCTAAAAAATACGACTTAGCTAAAGAGATAAGTGGCATAATATCTTCAACTAGCTAGTACTTTAAAGACACACTTACTATAAACAATCGTACAAAGTATGATGAAGTGCATATGAATTAATCTCCAAAAATATAATAAAGACAATCAACGGCATATTAGAATGCTTAATCATGTCTAGTAGATATGATTTGTGTTAATCTCAATAAATATATACATGAGTTTGTAAATAATTATTTACAACGTTAACTTTACTTAAACAAACTTTATAAGGAAAAAATATTTTTTAATTAATAAATATGGGCTGGGCTGGCCAAAATTTGGGTCAAACGATGAGCCCAGACCCAGCCTAAAATAACATTGGGCTTTTTTGGGCCAACCCATGGGTTTTTTGGACCACAATAAAAGCTCAAGCCCATCAAAAAAGAGGATTGAGTTGGGTCGGGCCAATAGACTTGGGTCATTTGATCACCTCTACCTCATATTCAACTTTTCTACTACACTTTTCTGGTGGGATTTTTAATAAAAGGGAAAAAAATAATAGTTTAATACATGGAAGCAATTTATTGGTTGTCGGGACTCTTGTAGAGTCTTGGACTTCCAAGACTCAACTTAAAACTTTGTCAAGACTAGGGTAGATTATTGGGAGTCTTGTCTTAAGACTCATGTGTTGACTCAAGACTCACCAATAATCTTACCCTTGTAATTGATCTGTAATCGAGATAAAGAAGCAGCTTGACGTCGTTATTCCACAATAGCAAAAAGAAAAAAAACACTTGATGGATAATGATTTGAGCGCCATCGAGTGGCATCCAAACTCGGCGTCACCCTCTCACATGCAATAAGTGAGGACCCATAAAATATAAGGGTCTCCACTTATATTATATGTGAAAGGGTGACGCCGAGATTAAGCGTCATCGGGTAGGGCAAACTCATTTTCCATATAAAAATTATAAGATGGATAAGATGAATGAATAGCTACAAAAGGGATAAAAAAATAAAAAAAATAAAAATTTGTAACAATTATTATTATACTCTACAATAATGTAAGGTAACAGATTGGGAATAAGATGGTGTATAAATTCAAAAACGGAAGAAGATTGTAACAAAAGAGGAAAAATAAAATGTTACTATAAAAGATTTGAAAGAGTAATTTCACTCAAATCATGTGGCGATGTTAATTGAATCACCTCGTCCGTCTCACACGTTTTATACACTATATCAGTTAACCTACCCTGCCTATTACGGTGTTTCTACACTATAATAATAATAATAATACAAAGTTCATTCCTTTTGAATTATCTACCTTCATTTCAAAAATGTCTTCTACTTGTACCGTTTCCTCCTCATCTCTTCCTGCTCTTGCCTGCCTTCTTTTCATTTTCTTGGCTCATTTCTCTGGTATTTCATTTCTCTTTATATTTTGTTTTCTATTTATCCTTTTTGTTTACGCTCCATGAGATTTACGTGTTATTATTGCATTATGCGACATGAATGAAAATTTATGTCATGAAGGTTGTTGTCTTTGTTGCTCCGACTGGTGTGTGGCATCAAATGAAGCACCTGACGATGTGATCCAAAAAGAATTGGACTGGGTATGTCTGTATGGGGGTGCATGCAACCGGATCAAACCGGACCAGCCTTGTTACGAACCCAACAATTTGAGGGCCGTGGCTTCTGTGGCCTTCAACCAGTACTGGCAGCAAGTTAAGCATGGTGGAACTAACTGCAATCTCTCTGCTGCTGCCACTTTAGTTCATACTGATCCTAGTAAGTCATCTGCTTCCTCTTTCAAATCCTTTACACTACTCCACACATTCCTTTTCTTGATTCTTGTCTTTGCTGCTTGCCACAGGTCGTCCAAATTGCACAATTCCCTGCATTTAGCCCTGTGTTTCTCTCCTTCCCAAATATGGTAGATTTGTAGTTGCAATTTGTATTACTAATAAGGTTTTCATATCATATGAATTCTATTTTCCGGTAACACCAAAGCAGCTAACTCGATTGTGATGGATTTGAATACATTAAATACTATAATGAACGTAAAAAGGTTTTGATTACTTTCACGTACACAACATTCATTGAACTTATATATACATAATCAAGTAACATTAAGTAGATATCAAAAGTGTCAAGTAGTTGACATACTCTCTGACTCAATGTATGGTTTTCCATACTAAATACTGAGTTTTATATTTTGATGAGATTAGCAAATTTAATTGTCCACATCTCTCAAAGTCTAGCAGTCCAATTTGTTTTACCAATCGATCCCTAAGTCTTTGGATAGGTATAGCTTGTCAACATTCCGAACTACGGCATCCACTGAAGTTACGTAGCTTTGCATATAAACCTTGGCCGAGTTCTCTGCACAAGACAAATATACCACAAACTAAGGACATCACCTACACAGGCAGGACATGGCCTTGGAATCTATTTACAACTTACAAGTTCCTTTCTGACAGATAATCTCATCGAGTTTGCAATTCTCAATAAGCATTACTACAACATTACATGCAATGAGTGATAGATACCACAACAACTGGTTTTAAAACATGTATGGAGCAGTATTTTGTTGGAAAGCAACCGACTGAACTGTGTCCAAGCCACAGCAAGTGGCTAAACACTGCTAAAAATCATTCTAAAGGTACTGTGATAAAAACTATTCTCAATTAAAATTTTAGAAGATAATAAAAAAAGAATGACATACCATCCTCGTTAAGCTTCCTTAGCAATTGTGTTTTAGTAGGTAGAGCATACATCCCAGCAGCAACAGCTTTTCTGATTGCCCATCCATGATATGGAGCAAATACTTTAGAATAAGCATTGGAAGCTGCATCTTTCAAAGAGTCACCCCTGCAAACACCACAGCAGCAACAAAGAGATACAAAATGGTGGTAGGTATTAGATTTGAGGTGTAATAATCGGAAATGCATGCTGAGATGTAATGCTTTTCCATCCCGACATCACTACTAATAATAGCAGCTAACCCGTGTCACTTAATGAGTTATTTGCACGCAAATTAGCCTAAACGTCATTTCCAACTTCCAAGTAAACAACTAAACAAGATTAATTTAAGGTTTTAGCCTTGCACTTTACCACCTGATAATAACAAATGAACCCCACCGAAGGATAGAAGTTAGCAGTTGGATAGTATGTTAGCAGTTACCACTAAATATGCATAAGTTAGAGGTTGAAAAACACGGATTAAAAAGATAGTATTTATTAGTTATCGAATATATTTAAAAACAAATGAACAACTGTGTAGTCAAGAAGAAGTTAGATGGCCATAAACAGCAATGACAACAATACCTCAAACGTAACGACAACAAAATTGGCCCAAATGTCTATAGTCAGGTAACCTCGGCCATGTACGTTTTAGCAGAGACTTTTTTATATACATTTTGGATGACTATGACCGCATTTTAAAAGATATTGACATACTGCAACCCTGACTGAAATCGATAAGAAGTGCTGAGAATTTAGCAAGTCCAAGGGAGATTTCATCAGTATCCTTATCCATAATGCTTAAGTGAATGGTATGACAATCACAACCATGGACATTAAATCAGACATCAAACACAAGCAAAGTGTTGGTCATGCATTAAACCACCTATTTACCCAAATCCACAACAATTATGAACTTCTCTCCCCTGTACTACAAATTCCAGATATTATTCATACTATCATAGCTTGTCCCCACTTACAGTTTCTGCCTTCGAATCAAGCGTACTTAACAAAAGAAGTGATGAGCAGGTGTGTATGTGTGTGTAACAATATATAACATGAATATACAAATAATCTTACAGACCAGCAAAATGTATCCAATATCGTAGCACTTGACACAACGCTTTGACAGAATGGTGACTTTATATAGCGATAATAGCCCCACTACCATGCCATAAAGTTATTCAGGGTGACTGGCTTGCTGAAGTGAATGTGAGTTTGGTATAGTTGAAAATTGGTTCTATCAACAGTATTAAGTTTGTGAAAAAAATTGTTTAAAAAGAAGCGAGCCAAAGAGGGCGCATGATAACGACACATAAGGCACTTATCAAAGGTGCATGCCACATACACATGAGATGCGCATTTTTTTGCAAAAGTAAAAAGAACAAAATAAAATAAAAATCCTATTCTCAATCTAGAAGATAGAGTAAATAATCCTATTTTGAACTATAAGAAATAATAGGGATAATGGGGCAAAAGGAAGGACAAGACAAAAGAATCAGTAGAAAAAACATGGTATTTTAAAATAAAAATTGAAGCAATGAGGCCTCTTGGAGACAGAGCGCAAGGTGAAAGGGTGCAGGTCCTAGACACGAGACGCACTCCTTGTACTAAAGAATTCGTATTCTGAAAATAAGACTTCATGATACAATACTCGTCTTTTTTTTAAAATGGACTAATATGTAAAGAAGTAAATGTAGGAATAATGTGGCAAAGAGAAGGCCATAATAAAAGAACATGAAAAATTATAAAAAAAAAAAAAAGGGAGATTGAGAAGTAGTGCATCTCGCTAATTGCGCCTTATCTACAAGGCGCACTTTAGGGTACGCATATGTTTTGGCTAAGATCTCATTGAGGGTTGGGCTTAAGCATAGTTGAGCCAGGCTTTTTAAAGCTAATTTTGGCAGTCTGCATTGCTTGGTGCCCCTTATGTACAAGGCACCTCAAGGTGTTTAGGCTAGGGTTGGAATGACCTTGACCTTAAGCGGCTTTAGCTCGTTTTCTTATACTACGACAAAAATAGAAATCACGAGTGGTTGAGATTGCAGAAAAGTATGCAGGCAACAGATAGGAAGTGATCAAGAAAGCAGAAAAAGAGGATAGAGAGTGAGAGCATACTGAGTAAGAATGATGTGCTCAAATAATACTTTGACCATGTCGAGACCACGCTTGACTCTCAAAAGGTTTCTGGTGTGGCTACCAGGTTTTTGTACAGTTTTAGCGAGGATGTCTTGGTCGAGCACGGCTTGTAAAGTAGAAATAGAGGTAGAGGCCTCAGAAAGATCCTTAACCTGAGTAAAAATGGATAGAAATAAGAAGTAGAAGAAAGGGAATGTAGTTTATTAAAAAGAGGGCAAGGGGAAGGAAGATACCTTAGCAACATAGTCCCTCTCAGCAAACTTAAAAGCGATGCCAAGACAAGCGAACAAGGGGGAAACAAGGGCACAAGCATGGGAAAAAGGGGCAACGGCCAGATCAGATTCCTGGGAATTAACACTCACTGCCAGTTCCTCGAATGCTTTGGCTATCTCCCGCAATGGCTTTTCCTCTCCCATTCTTTCAATAATCTAACCTCATTTCAAGCACCAATCATTTACTAATTTACAAAATTGATTGATTTAACACAAAACACTCAATCCAACATTATCAATCAAAATACCACAACTAATCTACACAAATGATGATGATGATGATGATGATGATCAACATACTCCACACGATGATTACTCAAAACAAGTACTGGTAACAAGAAAATTGAAAAGAACAAGAGATTGAGAAAGCGTACCAAAACAAATTAAAAAGGATACTCAACACAAAATGGAAGCGATCTAATTATCAGGAAAGTGTGGCTGTGTTAATGGAGGATGTCCGTAAACTCGCTTCAACGAATCTCAATTTCTCATTTCCCAACCTTCACTCCTTCCCTTTTTCCTTTCATTTTAAACCTCTTTTCTAACCCGGATTTACAATCCCATTTAGACCTGACAAACGGGTCAACCGGATTGGGTTATTTCGGGTTAGCAGACTTCGTGTTCGGAACGGGTTATTTCGGTTCCTAGTCATTTTTGATCAATTAGTATCAAGTTATTTGAGGATAATAAACAGTTTGCAACAATAAATTTTCGGGTCGGGTGAAATTGGTTCGGGTTTTGGGTATGAATTTGGGTGTCAGTTCGAATCGGTCAATTTTACCAGGTCTAATCATATTCATTTCTCATTTTATTAGGTTAAAATAAAGCCTCCTTGTTGTCGGGGATCGCAAATATCTAAACATCACTAAGTTTTTTGCCCCGTGGCAAGTGGTCTCAAAAATCCTCTTTTAAATCACATTCTATAAATACAAATTCCCACTTGTGACGAATAGTTGTCATCTCATAATAAGGCAAGTGGGAGGACAAATGGGTGCTCCATTTTTCCCCACTTGTCTTATTGTGAGTGTGTCATTATCCGTCACAAGCAAGACGCTTTATTCTACAAAATACTACCCACATGTGTCTTAATAGTCAATAATCATGCATTATGCATGAGTTATTTATAGCTTTAATGTTATTTAAAGAAACTTTATAAAGAAAAAATATTTCTTTAATAATTAATATGGCCCGAGATGGGTCAAACCCGACTCAAGGGTTGTTTGGCTCAAGCTCGCGTCAAAGTTTGATAAGAAGCTCATTTTTATCAAGTTCGGGTAAGCTCGAGATCAACTCAAGCGTAATAATCCTAGTTGATTTGAATCGAAATGAAACCCAATAGTTATACTTGATTTAATGCTTGGTTGTTGAGAGTGATGAATGTGAATAGTGAAGATGAAGCGGTCCTTGGAGCTTGATGGATGGATCCAAGAGATGACACATATTGGTAACCACTAAATTCCATTCACTACTAGGCTAGCAAGTGAGTACATGATGATTACGTAATAATAATGTCATTGTTTTTCATACTGTACTGTACGTAGTGCTTCACCAACCTCCCTTTCCTTTTCAATCTCGTATCACTTTGAATTCACACCTGCCTACTTAGTGTCTGTACTTTATAACCGCGTAAAACTGACCTCATTCCATACACTTACGGAATACATCATATACTATTTATGTGTTCCTTAACATTATATTTTTGCTATTTCATTATTATTACTCGTATCCAATAGTTAAGAAGACAGAGTCAAATATGAATATGAATATGAATATGAATATGAATATGAATGCAAGAAATGGACAAAGTAAGCAAGTACATAACTAAGGTGAAAGGATGCCAAGTAGTGGTGGAATGGGCGTACGTAGTCTCCATAAATAACATAACCACAACTCACTCAAGTACTGGAGGACTATAAATGAAGCTATTCAATTATAAATTATTTACACATTTCTTGCTCTCATCTAGTTTCCTTCTTGGGACGAGTAACTCTTCATTATGTGACACTTCCCCGTAACAATGCTCTAACTCTTTCATCCATCAACTGCACCCTTTAATGATTCATTTCCCCACTTTTATTACCTTGTTTCTCTTTTTTTATTCGATTTTTTATTCTTTTCTGCTCGATAAATTCTAAAATAAGACCATTTTATATTGTAAAACGATTCTAGTTAACATTTACAATATTTTCACATTTTAATATTCTTCTCATTTCTTCCTTTTTAGGAAAGAACATTAAAATGTAAAATAAGTATTGGACACCATATTACAATCTTACACTAGAACTAAGCCTTTTCCATTCTCTTTATAAAAACTAGCCTTCGAGTAATAATCATTTCTCACCTCACTTACACTTGTCACTTGTACTACAGCTGCTGTTGCTGCTGGTTTCAAGATTCAGCTCCTCAACTTTACCTGTACGCTCTTGTCTATTTTTCAATCTCTATCCTATGTTCGTCTAGTTGTTGTCAAACATCAATTTCCATCTTCATTTTGTCAAGTTTGGTTGTTGTATGTTTCTCATAATTGGGTCCACTCACTATTTTGTTATTTTGTGCTTAATTAATGTTGATGTCTATATATAATACAGTATGAATCTGCCTGCAATTGGGTCCGCCCGCATATTCATTTGTGTTGTTGCTTTGCTTGATTTCCATATTCATTTGTGCTGATTATCAAACATTTTCAGTTTGTCTGTTTAGTTGATTTGATAATTGGGTATATGTATAGGTGTTGTACAAGTGAGAAAGAGTGGTGTTGGAATGAGTAGTCCAGGGAATGTAGCAGTGTACCACGGAAATGCAACAATAGTTTCTGAAACAAGGGTTAAAATGGCAGAGTTGGTGTTAAGGATTTTGATATTGGGCTTTGGTGTACTCGCAATTGCCCTCATTGTCTCTAACTCTCAGGTCCAACTCATCTTCTCCGTCGCTAAGACCGCCAAATTCACTGACATCAAGGCTCTTGTGTAACAACTTTATGAACCCAACTCATTCAATTATTGTGACTATCTTACCTCATGATCATCTCACTATATATAATACGAGTAATTGCATTTTGTGTAATAACAGGTTGTTGGTGGTAGTGAATGGGATCATTGCTGCCTATTCCTTGGTACATATAGTCAGATGTGTAGCAGGAATGGCTAGAGGGAGCATTCTCTTCAGCAAACCTATTGCATGCCTCATCTTCTGGGGTGATCAGGTACATATACTCAAATCATTTTCTGCTTCTAAATACTTTGATATGTATTACCACCTACTTTGTTTTCCTCATCAAGCCAATATGTTACTTCTTCTACATTCGTAAAAGCTAATTCACACGATTTACATGCAGCTTGTGTGTTTGATGTTAATTGTCCATGTGTTAGTTAGCACTTAGCTCGCCCTGTCTTGATCATTAGCTAAATGAAACCGTAAATAGCGCTTCTGGAAACTAGTTGGAAGAAACTCCCACATTGTTAGCAGGGATGTGCGAAATCAAACAAGTGGGCCTTTGTGTCTATTTCTTTTCGTATAATTGTTCCAAGACTTAATGAAGTAGTTGTCATCTGTCTTATTCATATCATTGACTATATCACTACAAATGTCTACTCTTTTTCGTTGTGGGGTTCTTAGCAAAACTAATTACCCTGATCCATGCCAGCGCTCTATTTTTTTTGTTTTTTTCAAAGCCGCTGCCGGCCTTCACTTAAAAATCAGACCCAACACAGGCAGTTGAACATCGTTTCAAACGAATCTTACTTATTTAACTATAAGAACCTCACAACGAAGAAAATAAAGGTGGTATTGCAGTAGGAAAATTGAAATGAGAAGGAATTCTTTGCATCAGTAATAGTGTAATTTTGAAGAATAGTTGGGTTTTGTGTACCTTTCTGTTTTCCTCTTGTTTTCTCTGAACTAGTCAAATGTTGAGAATGCTGCTAGTGTTCTTTTGTTGTAAGAGCTCAAGACGTGGTCCACAGCCGGACCACGGGGAAGGCGGGTAAATTGGCAATTGGTTTATTGTTTTAAGGCCTCGAAGTATTCGTCCTGTTCATTTGCTGAAGCAACACCTAGCAGAAACATAGCAGTAGGTCATTAAGATGCAAGCATGTTACTGATGGAAGTGGTTTTGAGGTATTGCAGGTAGTGGCATATTTGAGTGTGTCATCAGTAGCAGCAGCAGCGCAATCATCTGTGCTCGGAAAGTTTGGACAAACCGAACTGCAGTGGATGAAAACTTGCGACTTGTTTGAAAAATTCTGCAACCAAATTGGGGAAGGAATTGCGGCTGCAATGCTTGTTAGTCTCTCCACTGTCATTCTGTCTTCTATATCGGCTTATAGCCTATTTCGGTTGTACGGAGGGCGGAAAGGGAAGAACGACGCTAGATGGTAGACTACTCGAACTAAGATTATGTACACCTGCATAATTAGCACATCGTATTGCAATCTTTAGATCACCAGGAATCATGTCATTAATAATGTATGCTACCCACATTTTTATAATTTGGCCAGTATAAGGTTGCAAATGTGTTGCTGCCTCAATCCCACTTGGGTTACGAGAATGAATGTTAAGAAAGATGAGAAGCAAGTTTGTGTAAGTAAATACAGCAGCAAAGGAGTGAATAATGAAGTATTGATGACGAAAATGAATGTGGAATAAATCAGTTGTTGATGTGTAAGAAAGATGAAAACCCAATTAGATTAACACTAGCAGTTCTCAAATTCCAAATACTCGAAAAGGGCAGTCAGGAATGCAAAATTGGGGTCGGGTGATCAGGGCTTTTGTAAAGGCGAGTATAGAATTGTTATCAGAGTAGAAGAGACATAAAAGCACTGTCTTTGACAAGCTTCTAATAACTAGAGTTGTTGAGCTATAGAAGAAAAGAGAGGCAAGAATTATAAGAAAGTATGGAGTAGTACTTAGCAGTTACCACATTGAAATTGTTACAGAGTAACATTAAAAACAAAAGTAAACAAATAATTGGAAAAGAGGAAGACTAGGTAGTAATGGGATTATGATGTTGGACTACGATTGTTGAGGCATGGGCCTAAATTCATAAAACGGCCCAGACACGGAAAGTATTATAGCCGTATATTGAAGGGATAGCAGCAGAAGATAAGGTAATCTTGATATGACCAAAGTTTAGACACCTCCATCTGTAATTATTTTGAGGATGATGAAGTCTAGTCTGTTAAAAGCACAAGCTTCATATCATATTTCCTCCCTACAAACCAACATTACTTTACACCTTCATAAATCACCCTTGTTTATTCCTTACCGTCCTAGAAACGTAAAGCCGACATTCGCCAAACTTGAATACCATGAGCATCAGCATCAGCATGCCGGGGTTAAGTCATCAACTCAACTAGTGTTGAAAAATGACAAGGGTATGGGTATGGGTAGGAGGTTGATAGTGGCAGGAGCAGCTTCAGTCGGATTTGTGGCGATAATGATGGGCCTGGGCCATGACAAAGCCTGGGCTTTGGGACCGGAAGGCCCGCTGATGGAGGAATTCTGGGAGAATGTTAGAAGATATGGTCTGTATGCACTGACTGTCAGCACTGGTGTACTATATTCAGTGTTTCAGCCAATCTATGAGTTGCTCAAGAACCCTATTTCTGCAATTCTGGTCTTGATCATCATAGGAGGCACCTTCTATATTGGCTCCCAGGTGCTTTCGGCTATGGTTGGCCTCTCCGATTTTGACTATCAGTATGCTTATTAAATGTAATCTTGTAATGTCACCACTCACATCACACGCATGATTCATGTATTTCATTATGCAATCATAATGTGGTGTTTTATGGATTTTGTTAGGCCATCATTCAAATGTTATGATGTAATGATGAACATACAATCAATCTTTAATGTGGCTTTAACAAAATAAGAGGGAAGCATGATGATTGTATGCAAAATATGCAATCAAATCAAATCCAGTTATAATGCCTACAAAACGAGAGACTCTTTTGCTCAATTACTTACATAAGAAAATCAGCAAGACTAACAATAATGTTTAGTAACTGGAATAGAATACCTGTGACAGATTGCTCAACGCCAAAGTACAGAACATGGAAACTAACGCCGAGTGTTTTCATCGTCTTCATAGGCTACAATTTCTAACATAACGATAATGGTTACCAGGAAAACTCAAGAGTGCATCTCAGCTAAGTTTATAAATATCTATCTCATATGAAAATCGGGATATATCTACATATATCAAGTTACATGTCTCTGACAATACTGTTCACTACAGTCCTTTGAGCGCCGATGAAGATGGTTCAGTTTCTTACAGCCCAGATTTCATCTTTGCTTCAAGCTCCTCCACAGAACATGTTTCCTGAACCACTTTATTTCATAGCCTGACCTCCATCATAATCTCTGCAATGCTAGGCAAGCCACAATCGCAAGTTTGGCATAGAAGTTCTGTTCCAAGTAATGGCAGTCCATAATATAGCTGCACACCTTGAAAACATTGATTACTCTTTTGTACATTCTTATACTTACTCTTTCTCAACACTCCTCCTGCCGTCAATTTTTGAGAAGGAAGCCGAAGCTGATGAAATGCGACATTATATAATGAATGCTGAACACGACGGCATCTTATTGCAGCCCTTGACCGTTGCTGAAACTGTTTCTGAAGTAGAATCAGGAACTGCTGCTTCTGTGAAAATCAAAAGCATACATACTGGATGGCCATGAACTAGGAAGGTAAGCTCTTAGCTTGACCAAATTCTATTTTCTTATAAACTTAATTCCTAATACGGAGTAGAAAAATAACAGCTACATTGGAGAAAAGTAAAAGGATACTCCAAAATGAGGACAATTTAATTAAATAGAAATCGGGATGGGGATCGATTGCTACTGATTGTCACTTGTTCGGTTTAAAGTTCCCTACTTTTTCTGAGTCAATTGCTAAATCTAAGGCACATCTCATGTCTCCTCCTTTATTTTTTTTTTCTTTTATTATTGCAAAAAAGTCTATGCTACATTTCGTGTCTCACTTTTTATTCATTTTAATCATAAAGTTAATAGTGATGATCCACATTATTTGATGATTAGATGACTCTTATTGTTGCTGTATCAAAAAGTCTGAATAAAGCAATGAGGAGATCTTAGTTGTTGTTTTGGCGATAGCAATTCAAGTCAGTTCTCTCCTCATCTGATTAAATACTCCGTATTTTATTTTCTCGAAATATAAATTGTAAGATTACATAATATGGTGATCTTGCTACCTTTTACACCAGGTGTGCCTAACAACTTTTATGTCTCAATTATGATTATGATGATCTTTAATATTAGTAACATGGGCTGATGAATAAATGGACACTTATGTATGTGTAAATGATTGGTTTCCTGATTATATGATGTGTGTGCCTGAATATATATGTAATGTGCAACTACCTGATAGGGAGAATGATGATGATGATGATGATGATGATGATGATGATGATGGAATTCAGATATGCATTTACTTTGAGATCTCCTCCAAGGCCTTAATTAAGTTGCATGCTGCTGGGTATTTATGTATGTATGTATGCATGAATCATGATGACCAATTATGATCAACTCCAAAAACCACTCCTTAGAGGGTCTAATAACAACCAAAATACAATCAAATCCAATGAAGAAAACAAGGTCCTAAGCAGGAGGCGGTTCCGGCGTGTCAAAACTACACCGTCCACACACTTTAATCCCTCAAACCTCCCAACTCTTGATTCTACTCCTCCTCCTCCTCCTCCTCTCGCATTTGATAATACCAACCATAAACCTGCCTTTCTACATGTATTCCTCGTTTTGTCCTTGTATCTTGGTGTCGGGACCATTTGCTTTGTTCTCGTCAGAGCTCAGCTGGACGGTAAGAAAACGAGTGATGTTGTAGATGCCCTTTATTTCTGTATTGTCACCATGACCACTGTTGGCTACGGAGATCTCGTTCCTGCAACCACTTTGGCCAAGTTGCTGTCCTGCTTCTTCGTCTTTACTGGCATGGCCATTGTTGGTATGATCCTTAGCCAGGCTGCCGACTACTTTGTTGAGAAGCACGAAGCCCTTATGGCTAAAGCCTTACATCTACGCGACAAAGCTACCCCTGCCCAGATACTTAAGGAAGTGGAAACCAATAAGACTAAGTACAAGCTATTGATGGCCTTAGTTTTTCTCATACTTCTCATCATTTTGGGAACATTCTTCTTAACCTTGCACGAAGATATGAGGCTCATAGATGCCTTTTACTGTGTTTGTGCTACAATCACCACACTAGGCTATGGGGATGCGAGCTTTGTGACAAGAGGAGGACGGATATTTGCAGTATTTTGGATATTTAGTAGCACCCTATGTTTAGCTCAGTTCTTTTTCTATCTGACTGAATTTTACACAGAGAGTAGAAGACGGTCTATCTTGAAATGGGTGCTCAGCCGAAAACTTACCTTGGCTGACATCGAAGCAGCTGATCTTGATAATGATCACGTAGTCAGGTAACTAACTCAAATCTGTCATCATTAACGTTGTTTTCATTCGTTGGTCTTGATATAACAAGTTGGAACCAAATAAATGTGAATTGTGTAGTGTTGCAGAGTTCATTCTACACAAGCTAAAAGAGATGGAGAAGATTAATGTTGAAGATGTTAATCTTCTAATGGACTGTTTCAGAAATTTAGATGTTGATGAATCAGGAACCTTGACAGCAGCTGATGTCCTAGAATCAACAGAAATTTAGCTTTACAATCAATGAATTTATGTACAATTAATTGTACGAGTAGTAGCAACTCATTTGCAAGATGGACCTAAATAAAGAAGATCAAACCAATATTAACAGTTAATAGTCTTTTTCCATGATCATAAGATAGATATGTTTGTATTTGTAGTTGGGTTTTAAATCAAAATCAAATAATAAATCTCATATTTATCATATTAGTATAATGTTTGTCACTTGTAATCGGTTTTTAAATTTTCCGGTAATTAAAAGTAAGGTCTATATGGCTGACCTTTTTATGAGCAGTTCCGGTCTTGGTGGTGATTAAGAGTAATAAAGAATTTACGTACACCAACCTTGCTGAATTTGACATGCCCAGGAAATTAAGAAAATACTCCATGCTATTAAGGGTTACTATCAAAAGGATTGAAGGAGCAATGCTGGAGTAGAGGCGGATTAGATGGCATAAGATGAGATGTTGGAAGAATGAAGAATTAAGAAATGTCTTCACTCTTCCCTCCTTTCTTTGCGCTTCATTCCTTTAAAGCATTGTCTTGTTAATTCCTACTCCTCTTTCCTCTTAACTACACTATATATATATATATATATATATATACACATTAACACACTTTCATGTCTTCCTTATTATTATCATTCCATCTTTTTCCAATTACTTGCTTTGCTCTATATTATATATATATAATGGTAGGCATGCAAGATTTAATGGAGGAACTCTCTTCTGTCTCTCCCCTTCAACAACACCCTCTTGTCTTCGACCTCACTCGTTTGCATAATTTGGTTAAAGGTTTGTTTGTGTTCCATGTCTTTCCATTATTTGCCGTGTTCACCTAAGTAACTGTCTCATTGTTAAGAATGATACCCTATTTATTTGATGTCAGAAAGAGAGAATGAGTTAGGTGCTGCACAATGTGAGATCAAGGCTTTACGAGCAACTGAAACGATCAAGGAGAAAGCGCTACTACAGGTACTTCCCCCCAACAAAAATATTATGCATTCGATAAGAATCTCATATTAAGCTTCCTATGATCAAATAAAGCTGCATCAAA
>JAOWBH010043863.1:0-15418 GCA_028566215.1 Silene coronaria
ATATATAGAGAGGTCGGAAATTAATCTTACAAAAATTAGAATTATTATATATATATATATATATATATATATATATATATATATATATATATATATATAATGTAAGGAGACAGATTGAAGCTTAACTCTTCGATTTACCAAGGCTTATTATTCAACTTACTAGTTTGTTCATTACGTTTTAATTTAATTATATAAAAGGCAAGGTGGGCGATCAAATCTTTGTTTTTCCACTTAATGTCGACAACCTCCAATTAATACACTATACCACCACCAGTTGTATGATGTGAAATTTGAACTCTATATTAAAGTTTTCGAGTTTTGTTTTAAAGAATTTGAGCTATAATGTAAAATATCTGAATTCACTCACTTAAACATAAAAAAAAAAAACTTTAAATAACTCAAAAAAGTTACACATAAGCTCGATTAAATGTCTAGTGTTGTACAATACTTATTAAACAACTAGTGGTATGGTAACATTTGTGGACAACATCCAACGTTTTATTTTATTTTCTAGTTAGTTCGCAAATGCTTGAAGTGTCACCATATGTAAATGATGCCAATAAGTGGGCAATAATCCTTGCTCGGAAAGACAATTGCATCATGATGCATGTAAATATAATTATAAAAATTAACTTTTGGCAATGAAAATGACTTGTTCTTTTTTATTTGGTGACGGGGATCTGTAGCCGCTATTTTTGGTGCGAATTGGGTAAACACCCGAGTACACGTGAATACGTGATAGCCAGCAAGCCACGTATACCAGGTAAGCCAACAGAGAGTGGCAAACTAGAATCTAGAAGGCATGGACCTAAGCCGTAAACACTCTACAAGATTGCTCTTGGTGAGTCAAGAACCCAAGTCTCCTTAGAATTTCACCAAATTTTTAATCACTAGACTCCCGCTTTATTAAGGGCAAATGACTATTGTTAAGAATAATATTGTCTCCCCGTTTCGTGTTAGATGTCATTTTAGGTTTGGGACTTTGTACCCAATTGCAAGTTCTTATGCAATATTTTAGAAATCAAAGACTTGATACAACTATGAACTATCCATGCTTCTTTTTCAATTTTCAAAAGTTTATTATTATTATTATTATTATTATTATTATTATTATTAATTTTTTTCTTTTTAAATGAGAACTTTTATTAAGATAAAGCACAATTTATACAAGAAATTAGCGGGCAACCGAGATACTATCTGGGCTCCCACTCCCTTAGCAATGGCAAAACTAAGTCTAGTAAAAATAAAAGGCGCAGCCCGCCCTCCGGCATCCTGAGATACAAAAAATTTCTGAATACGTCTAAACAAGGCGATAACATCCGTCTCCAACTCTCCCAGCGAAGAAAAAGAGAAAGGCAAGAAGCCATAGCCAAGCCCCGTACACAAACCCTGATACTTAGCACACTTGCGCCGAGCAGCATCAACCACCACCCATCCGGGCACACATCACGGCCCATGTCCCAAGAATAAAGCAGCAAATCTGCAGGACGCAAGGACATGTCATGCCCATCGACCAAACCAATATCAACCTCCTTACCAGCAGAGATCCCTGACCGGAAGCAGATATCCAAAAGAGTGTCGCGAACGAGGTTATGCCGATGTTTGATACAAACAGCACCAGTACACGACACAACACGATCCCCGTAGACATCCCCATTAAATACCTGAGAGCAGGCAGAGCACAACCCAGGCACCGAGAACAAAGGAATACCCTACCGGTAGCTAAGGACACAACGATAAGTGCTACCGTTCATAGTCTGCCCCAGCTTAGAAATAAGGACTGCACGAAGCCAATCCGAAGCGTGACCACCCTGCTGAGACACCCACAACGCAACCTATCGATGAGTCAAAGAGAAAACCGAGTCTGCAGTAGCAACAACTCTCGCAAAATATATGTCTGCCAATTTTTTTTATAAGTTTGGGAGCAGCGATCTCACCAGGATTATGCAGAAAGTCAGAACCCGTAACCTCATTAAACCCACTCAAAGCCGCATCAAAAGAAGGACCAGGAGCCATAACACCAGAGGTCTACAAGAGCTTAGCTAGCAGCTCATCAGACTGCAAACGAGATGCCAGAAAAGCATAATGCAGAACATCTCCAGCAGCATACACTCCAAGCCCTCGGAAGGAAAATAGGAGGGTGGCAAGCCGCCATTACCAGTCACCGAACCTATGACCGGACACAGTAGTAATAAGTTCCAAATGGGAACGAAGTGCCGTGTCAAAGGAAAGCTTGGCCGACTCAAAAACAGAAGGTGGACAAGTCCATAAAGCTATAAAATACAGGAAGTATTCAAAAATTATATGGACTCCGCTATGAACTAGTAGCTACAAAGTATCCTTCAAGAGTTGAAAGCGTCAATAAGCTTCTCTTGCAATGCACCAACTGAAGGATTTAGTTTGCCCATATGTCCGAAATATTGTATAACTGATTAATCCTATGTGCCTACGATATGAAAGTCAGTCGTCTTATAACAATTCAACTCAGAGATTCGAGAAAAGAGATAGAGATTTATAGGGATAACAGTTTTCCTACCCTATTCTCATCTGAAGAGATATAAGTAAAGAGATTATGGTGCTTCATAGGACGTAAGTGCAAGTGGGAGACTGAATGAGTTAGTTTGCCCATATGTCCGAAATATTATATAACTGATTAATCTTATGTGGCTATGATGTTCTGTTAAGGAGCCGCTCGTAGTCTGAGTCCTAAATGAGTTAGGATTCGGGTAGTTTTAGTAGGACTTACAGGGTCACACACTAGGTGAGTTATGGGCAATATTATAATTAATATGGATTAATTATAAAGGTAATAAGAATAATAAAATAATCTTTTATTAAACTTTCCTTATTTTAGATGGTCTAGGAGTCTCCTTAAACTCCATATATATAGAGATATAAGGGGAGATGATTTATGATCACTTTTCTGAAAGACATAAAATCTCATGGGAGAAAAAGGGAAGAAAATTACCCTTAAATTTGTACTAGCATACACGCTGATATTGTGTGGATACCGATAGAGTCACAACACTTAGGGCGTTATTGTGAGATGGTCTCAAGGATGATATTATTATTCAAGGAATTGTTGTTTGGGTTTATTATACTTCTTAATATTAGCATCTTATTGGAATTCTTCCGCATCCAAGTAAGTTTGCTAATATCTTTTTGTTTAATCTTAATATTTAACATGCATGAGATCTTGGGAATTATGTAATTCAAATCCGTTGAAAATCGTTACAGAACCCTTCAGTGTGATAACGAGTATGTATGTACATAGTGAACACGTCGAGTACATTTGAATAATCAAAATAAAAATAATGATTATTAAGTGCAATAGTGTAATAAACGACGTGAAAAAGTTGAAAACATAATATATTTTTCTTTTGTAGTTTCAATTAAATATGTACACGACACAAACCATTTTAAAGTTAAACCTCAAAAAATAATATGTGAGAGTGTTCAACCAAATTTATTAATAGGAAAAATATTAAACATCATTATATATATACTCCCCGTAGTTGTTTAAAAAAAGCAAAAAGTGCACATGCAAGATACAACCAAAACATTCGAATAAGTGGAGTTTGGATTTTATATGTTTGAAATATAAATATCACATGGTATACATACAAAATTGAAAAATGTCTAAAATTGTATTCACATCTTTTTTAACAAATCATTATTGTTATGGAATATAAATCTAATTTAAGAACTTAATGTTAATCTTTACGTTATTCGAACACATTTTATTATAATTAATATAATATTTGATTAGATACAAAATTATTTATAAAACGTTGATCATTCATAACTAATTATTACTTATTAGTTACTCCTAACTAAAATTGTATGTATTTTATTTTAACACATTGAAGTTAAATCTACAATTTTTTTTTATTATTATTTATCAATAACAAAATTTTCAAACAGGCCGCGCGAAGCGCGGGATGTTACTTAGTACTTACATAAAACCCAACAACCAAAAGCAAAATAGTAGGTACTTTTGGACAAAAAAAAAGTTAGGTATAATGGTGTCAACGACTCTAAATGTTAGGTACCTTATGACAAAAAACCCTCGTTTTTACTACTAAGAGAATAATTCTTTTTCTTAAATTTCCCTCTAAAAGGCATCTACCTAAATGAAGAAATAAGTAAAACTTTATTTTATTAAATGATTATCTTCTGAATGAATATATTTTTATAATTAAACTGTAATCTGTTAATGAAATTCATAATTATGATTTTTTTCATTAAAATAAAAAGAAATTGTTGCTAAACTTTAAAGCCGTTAAATTTTTTGGTGCAATAATTGCTGACACATGCTTAACTATTAACCTCCATTAAAATTTTTGTTTCTTATCAAAATGTAATGGAGTAAAATACTAATTATTTTTATGAGCTGCAAATTTAAAAAGTATAAATAATACGGCAAAAAAAATAAAAACTCTATATATCGCACATGCATTTCGCGAGATCTATATATTAGTATGTTACCATTGGTCTGGATCGGAGGGAGTACTAATTAGAGAATTATTCTTAAATTTTTCCCTCATACAATAATGCATCCGCTTAAACGAGGAAACAACAAAGACTTTATTTCTTTTATAATATTTTTTTAATCACATTATAATCTTTTCATTAAAACTCCGACTAAAATAACTTCCATCAATCACCGCTTTTTATAATAACAAAGACATATTATTAGTCTGTTATTATACGGTCTTACATGGTCTTACAATGTAATATTGTATAATCATTTTATGGAAAACTCACTCGATCATGCCACTCGGTGGCACCTCAGTTTATCACCCTCCGAGAAAAACTAATTGCATTGAAACAGGTTTCAAGTGTAATATGTGACTGTTTCAAACTTTCAATGCGACCGAGAAGATGCCGCGGATGCTGAAAAAATCCTCACAGGCCCACATGCATTTACATTGACAGCACGTCTCCCTAGGTAACACGGACACTCATCCTAACTAGTCGTCTTGTGTCCGATGTCGTATCGGACACCCAGACATTCAACACTTGCCGAATACACACCTAAACATGTTATAGTTTAGACGAGGAATAAAATGTCAAAAGAGATTGATTAAAATATGGGTTTGGGTGGAAAATGAGACTTACTTATAGTCAAGGTCAATTTTACCTTCACTTATTTAAATTTAATATCAAATACGTTAATACATTACAAAAATAAAATCATACGTTATATATAAGCAAAAAATATGTATTTTATTAAATTTAAATAGCATCTCCTGTGTCCTAAATTTCATGGGATGTCGTATCACGTATTCGTGTCCTTGTCCGTGTCCATTTTGGTGATACCTAGCATCTCCCTTCAGACAAACTCATGACTCATTTTTGTTTAAAGGTTTCAGACGGACAGATGTGATCCATTATTTGCAGTTAAATATAATCGCTTTTGGACAAAATGTTATTCATAGCTGTAACACTAGTTATATATTAGTGTTACTCAATTAGTGTTACATACTTATATTATTCAGATGGAATAATCCACCTGAAACTCAATTAGTGTTACATACTTATATATTAGGTAGCACAGACAATCCTCCTAACTAGCCGTCCCCTGTCCGACACCCGACACTCGTCGGACACAACGGCTGAACATGTTATAGATTTGACTAGAAATAAAATGTCAAAAGAGCTTAGTTTGAAGATGGGTTTTGGTGCGAAATAAGAATTAATTATAGTTACGGTCAAATTTTACCTTCAATTGTTTAAATTTAATATCAATTACATTTCAAAAATAAAATCATATGTTATTTATAATCATAAAATAAATATTTTATTAAATTTAAATAGCGTGACTCGTGTCCTAAATTTTACGGACTGCCGTAACATGTGTCCGTTTTAATGCTACCTAGCTTATATAGTCACTTTGATGAGGTGAAGGTCCGTATTTTTAAACATTTCATCCACAAAAAAAACAAGCGAATCCATTCAAAGACTTGGATCAACTAATAGATTAATGATGCGAACTAAATTAATTAGGTACGGCGTACATGGGAAAAGGTTTCCTTCATACTTGCATCCTACGCGCTAATGTAAAAGCAGTATGAATTCAATGGCGTTGAAACATTGTAAAAATAGCTAATGTTATGTTGATTTTTGGCCAATAAATGTAGATTATATGCCTTTTAACAATCGCGAATAATATATACGTAACTGTTGTACTAGGTAACACCAAAACGGATATGAATACGGACACGTACACGGACAGGTGATACGGTATCTATCTATCTATCTATTTTTTTTTGAAGAAAACCCCCAAAGGGATTAATCATTAACATTTAGATCGAAAGAAACAAAGTCACCAATGTACATCGGGAGATTATAAGACCATTCCCTCCTACCAACTTGCCAAGGATTAACCCGAGCGAGCTCATGAGCGACTCTATTGTACTCTCTACTAATAAACGACCAACTAATCGAAGAAAAAGCATTACAAAGGGAAATAATATCGTCAACTAATAAATGGAAGTTGCTCCTGCCAACCGAATTCCGCACCACCGCATTCACCAGCCCTTGACAATCACTCTCTATAACAGTCTTCTATGGCCTCGTCTCATAGCTTCCTTAATACCCTCGAGCATCGCCTCAGCTTCCGCTTCTCTTGGCTCCAAGGACGTCCTACTCTGCTCCGTGAATGCCCACAACACCACCCCCTATCATCTCGACACACAACACCTAGCCCAACACCCACTCCCTCCCTCACACTAGCATCGACATTGATTTTGACTTCCTCAGCTCCAGGTCGCACCCAACCCTTTCTCCTGCCCCCGTCACAAGCAACTCCACTGCTCTTTCCCCTGTCTCCGCCCTCCTCCAGCAGCATTTCCCGTCTCATATCCTCCACACGCTTCAGAACCGCCTCAAGACTCCTATACTCACCCTCAAATACCCATTTGTTCCTCCGTTCCTACAACGCCCAACACCCCGTCATAAAGCTGACCACCTCCCTCCCATGTAACCCCTCGAACGACTCACAAACCCACTCCCTCACCCCCTCAAGCCCCCCTACCATCACCCCTTCAATCTCCAACCCGTCCCAAAACCCTCCCAAAACCCTGCAGTCCCGAAGTAAGTGAAGATGAGTTTCACATAAAAATATAGTAGCCGGGGCCTCCCGTCGGATAAGGTTCCGAAGACCGCCAACTGCATCGGGGTTGCCCAGCCCCCTGCAGTTGAGACTTAAACAACTCATTGGGCCGGGCAGGGCTGGCTCAGTCCAACCTCCGCCTCAGATAAAGACACATCCCTGTGAATAAGAGCCCTCTTATTGCCACCAGCCTCCTGATCCCCATGCACATCCTCTCTCCCCTTTTCTGATTTCCATTTAGAACAATTTCATTGCCTCCCTTTCCTACCCCAGCCTCCCTCGACTTCCTCAACCACTTCGATCCCTCTCTACCAGCCTGCTCCATCATACCCTCTGCCACCTCCATGCTCGACCTTCCCTCCCCCTCCACAAACCCTATCTCACTAGCCGAGTCCCCAGCGTCCATAGTCCCAAAGCCCACAGCCAAGGGCGTAGCCTCCATGATAGTAGAAGGATCCACCCCTTCTTCCTGTCCCACTCCTGCCTCCCCATCAACTTTCTTCTTGGAACTAGACAAAGCAAATTGTTGAAACTTAGCCACCATTTGCTCCACGTCTTCTTTTTCTTTCCGGTTATATTCCTCCTCAAATTCCTCCGTAAAGTCCCGAGCATTGTGCATCTTCTTATCCACGCAAGTCTTCATAACCTTCCATGGGGAAGCCCGTAAGTCAGCACCAAAACTTAATTCCTCTGTCTCGTATGGGCCGTCATCACAGTCCTTTTCCCCGTGCCCAAGCCTTCCACAGCCATAGCAGAACGTAGGTATCCTTTCATACTTTACCTTGAAATCCAGAATACGATTATTAGGCATCTTAATCTCAACCGATTTCTTCAGAGGTACCCGAACATCATGTAAGACTCGAACCCGGACAGCTCTTTCCATCTCCGGAATTGGAGCTTTATCCAGTGATATAAACGTTCCCAACTGATCACCAATCCTGCGCATATTTGTCTCACTCGAGCGTCCCCTAATAGGAAGGTCGTAAATTCGTGCCCAAATAGGTAAGTTGTGGAGCAGCGTATCTGTCATTTTCCCTTCCACCACTGGTTCGTTGAAGCACCACACAAACTTATCAAAATGCCAAGGCTGTCCCTCCAACATCCGCATCTTATCACGATCATTATCAAACTTAAATGCAAACAAACGTTCCTTCGCATCCAAAATATTCCCAACAATAGACCCCTTCGGGTTCCAAAGTTTAATCATAGAATCTATAGCCGCCCTAACATTAATCGCTTTTGTTGACCATATTTTCCCCACCAACATCAGGGTCGGTCGAACTCCACCATCGTCATCCCCACCCTCTCCAACCTCCCACTCGAAGACCGTGTCATCCCTCCACCTATCCCCTTCAGCAATCCCCTTCCCATGTCTCCGCATATCCGTGTCCATACTACAGAACAGTTCTAAAAGAAAGCAGAACGAAGAAAGATCCCTACCAGGTAAACCCAAGGGCAAAAGAATCCAACGAAGCAAATTAACGAAGGAAAAGACAGAATCCACGTACCAGCGACGACGAAAAGACCTCGAGACGAAGGAAATATCAAAGACGGAGCGAAGACGGAACTTCCATAGGAAACCCTAGGAGAGACAAAAGTTGTATACCTATCTATCTATCTATTTATTTATCTATATTATTAAAGGAGGCTTCGAGCAATTACAGAGAGTCCAACGTTTTGAAACTACCTAAAGTAATTATTAATAAAATCATATTTACAGATAATAATTCAATATGTAAAATTGATTATATATATTGAAGAAGGAAATATTTTATCATCACATTAATATATCATAGTCATTATCCAACAGTATAGTAATTGTACAGCTAATCAAATTCTATTATTATCCTTTTTATATAGAAGCGTATTTGATTAGAACTAGAAACAATAGTGTATATAAACTCACGATAACTGTATGCTCCCCCATCCCCATAGCTTAATTGTGCAAGATCTGAATTTTTATTTTAATGCATCCCATTATTTGCTTTGCCACACTGTATGTTTTTATATTGTGAGATCTAATTTTGTGCTTTTCATGATTTTCAGAAAACTGTGAGGGGTAAACATTGAGAATTGAATCATTTTACTCTGTTGTATCACATTGATGTTATTGACGGTAAGCTTGATAACTACTCCCTCCGTCCCGGTCATTTGTTGTCCTTTGCTTTTGGCACAAAGATTAAGGAAATGAGAGGGGAGCATTTGAGGGTAGTGTTATTAGATGACAAGTGGATAACCATGAAATTGGATTATCAAATGCATGCCTAATATAGAAAGAACAACAAATGAATGAGACACCTAAAAAAGAAAAGGTACAATAAATGACCGAGACGAAGGGAGTATATTTTAAAAATGAATATTTACAATTTAATGTCCTAAGACTTAGCCTAATTCAATTTTGATGTTCTAAGATTTAGATAGCTTCATTTTGGTGCTTATAATATGGGTTATTTCGCACTTTGATGATCTGAGTTAAAAAAAAAAAATTTAAAAATTGATAATCTAAGATATAATATGAATCATAAGCGTATAAGCACATATAGAAAAGACAAATTTCAAGATAACGACGTGTATTTGTTTGTATAAAAGGATCATTTAACAAATACTCTGTTTATGTTCTCATATGATGATATAGTCTCACCATAAAATTAAAATTTCAAGATAACGACATGTATTTGTTAGTTGCCTATAAGGACATTAAGCATTTAGCGTCACGTGCAAAATGTAACCTTATCAATGACATTTTGGAAAAAGAACTCACACTTTGACACTATAAACATAAAGAGCAACACATAATTATGTTAAAAACATCCCTTATTATTCATAGATTGACCAAATTTATATGTAGGTTTATACCTTAATTAAGTTTAAAGGACAACATTGATGATTTGGTCACATGCCTTTGAGGGCTTCTTATGTTATACTCTTTCAAGCTTTATTATATGATTAGCATTAGGTAGGTAGATCCATCCATATTGACAAAGGAACATATCCAATTATCTCTTCCTCCCCTCAATGCTTACGTCTTCATCTCAAAGATTTAAAGGACCACTTACATGTGATTCTGTACTCTTTTCATATAATTGAAGAGAGAAACTCTTCATTTCAAGGACATGATAATCAATTCATTATATAGTCTTACACAAATTCTTGTTAAGACGGGTTGGTAAATCCGTCTTAAATTTAAAATAAGTCAAATAATATCAATAAGATAAAGGCAAAATGTCATAAGAAGAAGTTGTTTTAAATGATCAAGTATTCAAGTGTGATGGTATTTAACCCGTTTTAATGTTAAGAATATACTTCTTATGAGTGACTAATTGATAATCTTAGGTATGTTTTTGTTTTTCCAAAGTCTTATTTCAGAAATACGTATTTGTCTTAAGCTTAAAATGATCAAATAGAATATGTGTGCCAAAAGCATAATGCTTAGAAAGTAAAAGAAAAAAAAAGTTTCTTTTAACTATTCTAGTGAACATTATTTGACTCGTTTTAGTTTTAAAATGGACAAATTTATCGTAAGGACTAAGTGTTTATCTTTCGGGTTTTATTGTATTTCATAGTCCCTCCTTTAGGAGTAAATTTGAAGTTATAAAAGCATTCCTTTTCAAGCATTATAAGTTGGTTTCATATTTTCTATCAATAAACTACTTGGAAATAGTACTACAATGGACCATAAATCTCAACTACTTGATACAACTTTAAATAATGTTGGGTTAGCTTTTGTTGGTCTCCAAGACTCCAAGTTTCAAACTTCTCCTTTATACGAGTACAACATTAGATTGGTACCACAAATTAATAGGTCTATTCTATTTAAATTCAATTCAGCTTAAAAAATTTTAATTTAAAAGATTATTGTTTACGTATGTAACGTAATTATAGTAAAGAGGTTGTTTGAAAGATTTGAACTTTTAATTTTGAAAAGAAAAATGTTTCATATGATTTCCATTTTACAAAAATGGGTAAAAGAAAAATGTACGGTTGAATATAGGAATATATATTAGAATTTCAACTTACCACACGAAGTTAAGAACTAGATAAGCAACCCGCTCAACCTCTATGTTTTATGTTAATAGACAAAGTTTCATGTGTATAATCTTCATCATTTAAAAGATTTCATGTATTTTTGTAGACAACTAAATGATCATGAATGAATAGTGACCAAAACTTGTCTATTAGTTTAAGCAATAAGTCTTGCTTGTGACTGTCTTTTTAAAGAGACATCTCACAAGCGCTCTTCCTCTAACTCTTCCACTAACAGCTTATAAAAGGGCATTTTAAAGTAACAGAAAGTGTTATTCTTTAATGAAAATTTGTGCATGGCAAAGATTAACTACCAAAAGCACAAGGGCAAAAACTTGCAAGTTGATGTTTCATGGTAAATGATTTGTGTAGAATAAAATATACTAGAAATTTAGGCCCACTTTGTATTGATAATGACAATTCGAGAAAAAAAGATATGACGAGCTACAAGTGTACAAGCAAAACCAAAGAAAATAAATGAGAGCATATATTATGAAGGCGATAGTAAATTAATGAGCCCCATTGTATATTTGTATACTCGGATACTCCCCATGCTGATAGGTATCGACTTTAATCTTCTAGTCGAAATCGATACTCACGCCCTATCTCCAATCTCAACTGTTATTTGTTTCGTTGTTTATGTTCGGAGTATACAATATTAAGTTATTTTAGTGTGCTACTTGTTCACCTCATCTTTTAACCATGAAGCAACATGTTAAATTCTTGTTCATTCATGCCAATAAAGCAAATTTCTTAGTCAACTGTTTACATTTTTCTCTGGCTATTAAAGCAAGGAAAATTGCATAAAATTACTTACTATAATCAAGCTTCTTCAAGTAAGTAGCAAATAGAGTTAATTTATTTCATATTTCGGTCACTTAAACATTCAAATCAAAATTTAAAAGGTAATTATTTATAAAAACTTGATTCTAGAAGGTAATGTCACGTTCCACTCGAGTAATGTCCTAAGGTAAATTCGAGAATTTAACTACAAATTTCAAAATTTCCAGTGGGACGAGCGCTCCTACTGGCTTCCCCTCGCTCCGTCATTGTTCCTACAAAAAGTGTACCATTTCAAGCTTAATTAAACCTATCAAGGTGAAGCAAAGGAATAGAAATATTTAAAAGTTAATTATATTTGTAAGAACTTGATTCTAAAAAGTTATGTTATACAAATTCTTATTTAAGATGGATATATATTCGTTGAAACTTAAAATTGGTCAAATAAATGAATAGATGAGACAAACAAGGACTAACAAACAACTTGTGTTATCTATTCAAGTGGGGTGTTATTTGATCCGTTTAATTTCACGACTGATAGAGAGGCCAATTGATAATGTTAGAGTTTACCTTTTCAAGCAAATAAAGGTGTTACAAAGGAATAGTAATGTACGGTAAAGAATCCTGATATACTATACACACACCACACCAGTGCATGAAAGATTAGTAGTAAATAGTAAGTGCAGAAAGGACATGAAGAAAGAACAGCCTTAGGTAAGAGTTAAACTTGCAGTGACATCTGAACATTGGCCCCTCTTCTTCAAATTTAATATATCCAAGTGTTACCCATGAAGGAAACAGCTGCCTGCTGTCAAACTATTTATTTGCATTGCATTTTTTTTCAAATTTTTTGGAAGATTTTGTTAATGCAAGCCTGTCCTATGATTCAAACAAGGAAAATTTTGAGACCAATTTCATGTGATTTGTGGCCCTATGCCCTATATTCTGCTCATATGATTGTGACAGTTAGTTTGTGCTTGGGGGACTAGTGAACTCGAGCTAAGTTATCGGTGTTATGAATAGGTTAGGTTGCGTTGTTTCATTTTCCTTTCGTTAGTTTGTGATGATTGTGTCAATGCTTAGTGGCTTAATATAGATGAAGGCTCATTTCCATCTTTTGGGAAGGTGGCGGCATCACATTTTCCTTTTGCGAGTGTACTTGCTTGAGTAAATTACTTTAGGTTGTTTGTGGACTACAACTAACAAATACGGAGTAACATTACATGTTAGATTAGACAAGACGAGAAAAGAAGCGTCTTCTTACTAAACAAGAGGTCGTATTTGTTATTTGATGATATTGGGTTTATGCTTCATGCCTTCATTGCACAAGGACAGTGAGAAAGTAGATATATATAAAAACCGCACTACGACAGAAAACTTGATCGAGAGGGGCTCGAGTCTAAGTGTGTAAAAAGTCGGGGGGACGATGGCACCCTTGAGAGAACTTGGTTACTGTATAAGCATTGTAATATTAAAGCTTAGGGCCAATATAACACCAAACATTGAACCTCCATGTATTAATGACAAAGCCCACATAAGACAGCAATAGTTCAATAAATCCTTACAAGATGACAGACAATTTCCTTCTTCGGCCTTGGCGTCTCTTACCACCCATTCTCCCTCGACTATCGTTAACGTTGGCTCAGCTTCTGTCAAAGCACATAAATCTGTTCTCAGCTTCTGTCAAAGCACATAAATCTGTACTATAGAACAACTACGCGTGCAAGTGCTGCACAAAGCCTTCGGGTATACATACGATTAATCGATGTAAATTGCCTCAGAAACCCAGAAACAGGCATACTAGTTGAAATTCATCCTCTTCGTGGCACATTTTTTTCCTAACAGCTCAGAAACTTCTGCCAGGTTCATATACATTCTATCTATAACAAATCGACAGAAAACCCGTATTTGAATCGGTGGTTAAACAAGCAAATAATAACTGATAAGATCATAAGAACATGCGGTGCAGTTTTTCATCAACTTCCATTAACAGCATTTCTAAATGATCGTTTCATGATGGTAATATTGGGGAGAGTAACCTCAGGATGTAAATAATCCAGGGAGATTCATGTTCCAATTATTATTCGCACTACCCAGAAGAAACAAACATTATATAGACTTCAACATGACAAGCAAAAGGAGTTAACGCTCAATCATCCAGTGTACAGCATCGAAATCAGTCAAAAACCTCCAAGCCGTCTACTCTATTGCTTCTGCATGTTGTTGAGGAGCTTCAGCTTCTTTTACCTTCTCCAGAGCAGATACTCGTTTATCCAGAGAATCATGCAACCGCTTCATCTAAAAATCGGAAACAAAAAAAAAGGGAGATATGAGCATGGGCTTGCATTTAGTTTGTTAAAATCCTTGCTCTCCATTTTTCTCCGTGGAGAGCACATAAAGCAAATAAGAGCAAGTTCTTCTGAACAAAAAAACACTGTTTTAAGCTCTCTGGCAATGGAGAGCACCAAAAAAAGCACGCCATAGAATGGTAGTAAATCAAGGCCGTAAGACCAAAATGTTAGCCGTTTTATAAAGCTTTTGAAGTCCCCTACAGCCACATTTTACCGCATTTGAAGATGATACTAGCAGCATTTAGCAAGATTAGCCCCGACAGCCAATACCATGGCCATGAGAGACACTAAGATTCAATACTATGCCTCAAAGAACTCTCTTACTGTACATGCTCTTAGAAACTAGAACATGCTTTTCAAAGTCAATGTAACCTCCATGGAGATGGATTAACTTAGCACTGTTGCACAGCCTGTCAAAACTAGATGTTCTATGACCAGTTCTTGTACAATATGAAAAATATATTTACTCAGACTGTTAGCATATATGAAAATAACATACGGAGTACAACGAAAGCCCTCCTCACGGGAGTAACCTATAGTGAAATAGACATAGAAAGGCATAGACATCTTAGTAATGTACAAGCCAGAGCTTCTCAATCGTAATTGTTTTGTAAAGGCTACTACTCACTCATCACAAATGCTTCAGCACTTCCAACAAACTCCTTGCTCCAGTCGAGTTTTAAAATTATACAAGGTAAAAATTGCAACAGATTGATGTCGAAAAATGTGTAGAATGGAGAAATTAAATGCCCTTGTAGTTTTCTCTTAGATATTATTTTCAACAGTAGCTAGACATTTGGCGGTCCAGAGTCATAGCTAACTCTCTTATCTCTCAAAAACTAAACTGGGGATTGATTGTTTATCACAAAATTTGGCGACTATTAATAATCTAGCCATATCACAGTATAACACTTTTCCCTGATGCTTGTTTATGCACAAACCGGCACTAACTGGAGTATACAGCAAGTCATTTAGTATTTTTGCTTGTTAATGTGCAAAGTGGCACTGGCTGAAAACAGGCCTTACTGTCTGAGAACCACAAAATAACCAGACTCAGAAGCTACAATTAAAGTTTTACATCAAAAGTTCAACCATGCAAGCAAGTGATATCTTCAGAAGCACACGCATTCTCAAAGAGGAACTACAT